>SJXQ01005571.1:0-19598 GCA_006408695.1 Aepyceros melampus | reverse complement strand
GGATGTAGCCTCAGAAGTGGGGTCGGGGTCTGGGGGAGCGGAGGGGCACAGGTCAGGGGTCTTCAGGGCTGAGTGGGGACCGTGATGAGAGGAAAGTGGGAGCCAAGCGGGGTGGCTGAGCTCAGCGCCTGCTGGTGATGTGGTGAGGACTACAGACCCAGTGGCCTCAGACCTTCCAGTTTCCAGGAGAAACCAGAAATCTCTATTTATATGTGTATTTTAACATGAAAGCTTCTGTATTTAAAAGTTGGCAACTACTTCAGAACCTTTAGAGACTTCCCTGGTGGTCCAGCGGTTAAGAATCCACCTGCCAGTGAAGGGGATGTGAGTTCAATTCTTGGTTTGAGAAGGTTCCATATCCCGTGGGACAGCTAGGCCCGTGCATCACAACTCGTGAGCAGCCCCCCGACCCCCACCCCCCGCACGCCACTCACTGCAGCTCGAGAAAGCCCACCCTCGGCAGTGAGGACCCAGCACAGCCAGCAGTTAAAGAGACAGCTTTTGAGCACCGGGCAGACCAACACGGCTCTGTGGCCTGCTGGCGTGCTCTTGCGGGGTGGCTGAGCCTGGGGTCTGCATCTCCCAGAGACCGTTTTGGTCCTGGGCACAGAGGGGTGTGGGGGAGAGGGCATCTCCAGCGGCCTTTGAAGGCACCAAGATTGGCCAGTACTAGATGGGGACGCTGCCCTCGGGAGCCCCTGTTATTAGGACTCTCTAGAACCCTGGACGCTGGGGATTGGGACCCACCATGTCTGCCCTGGGGTGAGAGCCGTGGGCACATGGCCACCCCTGCACACCCCGAGCTCAGCTCCCCCTGTCCGACTGTCTGCGGGGGTTGGCGTGCACTCGCGGGGGCTTGCCATCTTCCTGGGAGCAGGCAGGAGCTCTCTCCAGCTCTCTGTCTGCTGTGCGCCTCCCTGGAAGGGAACCACATTGTGCAGGAGACCGCATCGACTCAGGGGCCCCTGGTGTCTCCCTGGGGTCTCTGTCTGAAAGACACGGCCCCAGCACTCCACCTGGGGTTGTGCTCCTTTAGGGACTCTGTTTGAATCTCTTGGCGGTTTGGGTGCTTCCCTCTGCTGGTGCCATGCCAAGAGCTGAGGGGCCAGAGGAGAGAAGCTTAGGGATTTCCTTTATCCTGCGGAGCCCAGGCTGTTTGTATTCCTGGGATCTTCCCTGAGTGCTTGGCGGGGCTGCCCCTTTCCTGTTTCAGCTTAGAAGTCCTCCACTCCGAGCCACGCACGCCGGCCCCCTCCCCGGCCCCTCCTGTCTGTTTCTCCCCTGGTTTCCCTGTGCTGACCGGGGTGCTGCTGCCCTTCTTGACTCTCCACCTGCTCTGCTCTGTGGAGCATTTCCCTGGCACATCCTGGAAAGGGGAGACAGAGGTGCGGTTTTGATGGCTATTGCCCGTTCTCCTCCCCAGATAGGCTGTTCCAGCAGACGCCCCGGCAAGCGTGTGTGCCAGTCCGTTTCCCCACCTCTGGGCTCACGCTCATGTTCTCACGTGTCTGAATTTTTATTATGAGGATGGGAATAAGAATTTCCCATTTTTTTTGGCTTTTGAGTAGGGTAAGCATTTTTTCTCATGTTAATTGGGGTTTTGAGTTTCTTTTAGAAATTGTGTATGACAGTTGATGTCTTTTCTAAAGACAAATGATGATGGAGGGGTGGAAGGAAAGGGAAGGGAGTTCTCAGAAAGAGCTGCCATCCAGAGAGATGTCTGCCAAAGGTTCTGGTTGCACACTGACTCTGAGCGGAATCACAGTCTGTGGGAAGAATGTGCTCTGATGAGAGGGGCGTGTTCATAGGTTTCCAGCGTAGTTTGTGAAGTTGCAGGCACCTCTGGAAGCCTGTGAGGCCAGTGGCATAAAGGATGGGCCCCCCTCCTCCCACCTCTCCTGTTCTCCGAGGCAGCCAGGCCAGTGCCCAGTGGTGCTTTTTTTTAATATATTTATTTTTGGCTGCACTGGACCTTTGTTGCTGTAGTTGAGCTCTCTCTAGTTGCAGAGAGTGGGCTTCCTGTTGCCTCGGCTCCCCATGTTGCTGCGTGTGGGCTCTGTGTACCTGCCTCAGCAGTTAAGGCACGCAGGCTCTAGAGCGCCGGCTCAGGAGGTGGGGTGCAGGCTTAGCTGCCCCGCACGCAGGCTCTAGAGCGCTGGCTCAGGAGGTGGGGTGCAGGCTTAGCTGCCCCGCACGTGGGCTCTGTGTACCCAGCTCACAGTTAGGCACGCAGGCTCTAAAGCGCCGGCTCAGGAGGTGGGGTGCAGGCTTAGCTGCCCCGCGTGTGGGCTCTGTGTACCTGCCTCATCAGTTAAGGCACGCAGGCTGTAGAGCGCCGGCTCAGGAGGTGGGGTGCAGGCTTAGCTGCCCCGCGTGTGGGCTCTGTGTACCTGCCTCATCAGTTAAGGCACGCAGGCTGTAGAGCGCCGGCTCAGGAGGTGGGGCGTGGGCTTAGCTGCCCCGCGCGTGTGGATCTTCCCAGACCTGTGATCGAGCTGCTGTCCCCTGCATTGCCAGGCAGGTCTTCTCCACTGGACCTGCAGGGAAGCCTGACCAGGGGCGCTTTCAGCAGTAGTGGGGACGCCCTGCGCCCTTACCGAGCTGGATGCCCCGCTGCCCTTCTGGGGCTGTTGAGCCTGAAATGAGGCTAATGAAAATGGGGCTGTGTTTCACTTTCTTTTTCACTGAATGTAAATGTGAATGGCCACATGTGGCTGGGAGCTTTCCTGCTGTCTGTGTGGACACCGATGTTGGCTGGCCCTGGTGTAAACTTGGGGACTTTGACACTGCGGACGCTGGACTGAGACGAGGTGCTCTCGGGCACGTCAGGCCCCCTGCAGGCCTGCCTGTCTGCACTCACCTTTCTCTCGGTTGTGTTTCCTTCGCCTCAGGTACCGTCGTGGGTGTTGTTCTTTACACGGGGAGAGAACTCCGGAGTGTCATGAATACCTCGAATCCTCGAAGTAAGGTGTGTACACAGTGGTAGCGTGTGTTTTCTTGCCAGAACCTTCTCACTGATGTACTTTGATGATTGGTGTCGGTGGGGTGAGGAGCAAGACTAAAAAACAGGAACCCCTAAAAGTGTGACTTCATTTGTATAAACTTACTTTTTGTGTAGAGTTTGTACATAAGAGAGTGTGTGTGTGTGTGTGTGTGTGTGTGTATGCTGTGCTGAGTCACTTCAGTTGTGTCTGACTCTTTGCGACCCCATGGACTGTGACCCACCAGGCCCCTCTGTCCATCGGATCTCCAGTCAAGAATGCTGGAGTGCCACTCTTGCCAGGCCCTCCTCCAGGGCATCTTCCTAATTCAGAGATTGAACTCGTGTCTCTTGGTCTCTTGCACTGCCAGGCAGATCCTTTACCCCTGCCGTGACCTGAGAAGCCCATATATCTATTCACACACACAATACATGAACGCATATCCACATACGCGTTTGAAGATGGCTGGGTTCCAAACCACCATGTCAAGTGCGTATCACCACGAAGCAAGTCACGTGAATGTCTCGGTCTCCCAGTGCATGTGGGTTATGTTTACACTATGCTGTAGTCTCTTCAAGTGTGCAGGAAAAGCGTTGTGTCAATAAATGCACATACTTCAGTTAAAAAACACTTTATTGCTAGAAAATACTAACAATTATCTGGCAACACAGGGTTGCCAGACACTTTCAATTTGTAGAAAAACACGGTATCTGCAAAGCTCTCTGCAGTTAAACAAGGACTGCCTGTGTATGAATACATAACATTTTAAAAGTTTTAAAATGAAGTATTGAGTCCTGAGGGCTCCCCAGGTGGCGCAGTAGGAGAGAATCTGCCTGCCAGTGCCGGAGACTCAGATTGATCCCTCGGTCGGAAAGATCCCCTGGAGAAGGGAATGGCAGCCTACTCCAGTATTCTTGCCTGGGAAATCCCACGGACAGAGGAGCCTGGCGGGCTGCAGTCTATGGGGTCACAGAGTCAGACGTGATTTAGCGACTAAACCACCACAGTTGAGTCCTTACTGTCTGCCACACGTAGCACGGCACCCTCTACCCACATCACTGTTAATCCTTACACCAGCCTGTCAGCACACGCCTGCAGCCTCTTCTCAAGAGGACAGATGGCCTGGAGAAGCACCGCGCTCTGGCGAAGCTGCGTAGACCTGGATTCAAACCCACACCGAGCTGTTGGCTCTGGGACAGCCTGCGAGTCAGCTCTGGGAGTTGACCTAACAGCCCTGTTACTGCTCGAACACAACAGAACTCGCCCGCCCGGCCCCAGCCCTCCTCCGTTTCTTAGAGTCAGAACACTGCAGAATGATTTCCTTTGTCAGTACTGTGAACAAACGTCAGTCATTTCACCTCACCGTTACAATCCCCATGACCACCATCATTACAAATATCAGTTCAGTTGCTCAGTCATGTCTGCCTCTTTGCGACCCCATGGACTGCAGCAAGCCAGGCTTCCCTGTCCATCACCAACTCCCGGAGTTTACTCAAACTCATTTCCATCGAGTTGGTGATGCCATCCAACCATCTCATCCACTGTTGTCTCCTTCTCCTCCCGCCTTCAATCTTTCCCAGCATCAGGGTCTTTTCAAATGAATCAGTTCTTCGCATCAGGTGGTCAAAGTATTGGAACCTCAGCTTCAGGAACAGTTCTTCTAATGACTGCTCAGGACTGATTTCCTTTAGGATGGACTGGTTTGATTTCCTTGCAGTCAAAGGGACTCTCAAGAGTCTTCTCCAACACCACAGTTCAAAAGCATTGATTCTTTGGATGCTCAGCTTTCTTTCTAGTCCAACTCTCACATCCATACATGACCACTAGAAAAACCGTAGCTTTGACTAGGCAGACCTTTGTCGGCAAAGTAATGTCTCTGCTTTTGAATATACTATCTAGGTTGGTCATAACTTTTCTTCTAAGGAGTAAGCGTCTTTTAATTTCATGGCTGCAGTCACCATCTGCAGTGATTTTGGAGCCCCCCAAAATAAAGGTTCTCACTGTTTCCATTGTTTCCCCATCTATTTGCCATGAAGTGATAGGACTGGATGCCACGATCTTAGGTTTTTGAATGCTGAGTTTTTAGCTAGCCTTTTCACTGTCCTCTTTCACTTTTATCAAGAGGCTCTTTAGCTCCTCTTTGCTTCTGCCATAAGGGTGTTGTCATCTGCATATCTGAGGTTATTGATATTTCTCCCAGCAATCTTCATTCCAGCTTGTGCTTCATCCAGTTCAGCATTTCACATGATGTACTCTGCATATAAGTTAAATAAACAGGGTGACAATATACAGCCTTGACATACTCCTTTCCAATTTGGAACCAGTCTGCTGTTCCATGACCAGTTCTAACTGTCGCTTCTTGACCTGCATACAGATTTCTCAGGAGGCAGGTCAGGTGGTCTAGTATTCCTGTGTCTTGAAGAATTTTCCACAATGTATTGTGATCCACACAGTCAAAGGCTTTGGCATGGTTAGTAAAGCAGAAGTAGGTGTCTTTCTGGAACTCTCTTGCTTTTTCTGTGATCCAGCAGATGTTGGCAATTTGATCTCTAGTTTCTCTGCCCTTTCTAAATCCAGCTTGAACATCTAGAAGTTCATGGTTCATGTACTATTGAAGCCTGGCTTGGGGAATTTTGAGTGTTACTTTGCTAGTGTGTGAGATGAGTGCAATTGTGCAGTAGTCTGAGCATTCTTTGGCATTGCCTTTCTTTGGGATTGGAATGAAAACTGACCTTTTCCAGGTCAGTGGCCACTGCTGAGTTTTCCATATTTGCTGGCATGTTGAATGCAGCACCTTCACAGCATCATCTTTCAGGATTTGAAATAGCTCAGCTGGAATTCCATCACCTCCACTAGCTTTGTTTGTAGTGATGCTTCCTAAGACCCATTTGACTTCACATTCCAGGATGTCTGGCTCTAGGTGAGTGATCACACCATTTTGTTTATCTGGGTCGTGAAGATCTTTTTTGTACAGTTCTTCTGTGTATTCTTGCCACCTCTTCTTAATACCTTCTGCTTCTGCTAGGTCCAGACCATTCCTGTCCTTTATCGAGCCCATCTTTGCATGAAATGTTCCCTTGGTGTCTCTGATTTTCTTGAAGAGATCTCTAGTCTTTCCTGTTCTATTGTTGTCCTCTATTTCTTTGCACTGATCACTGAGGAAGACTTTCTTATCTCTCCTTGCTATTCTTTGGAACTCTGGGTGTATCTTTCCTTTTCTCCTGTGCCTTTCACTTCTCTCCTTTTCTCAGCTATTTGTAAGGCCTCCTCAGACCGCCATTTTGCCTTTCTGCATTTCTTTTTCTTGGGGATGCTCTTGATCCCTGCCTCCGTACAGTGTCAATAACCTCCATCCGTAGTTCTTCAGGCACTCTGTCTATCAGATCTAATCCCTTGAATCTCTTTGTCACTTCCACTATATAATGGTAAGAGATTTGGTTTAGGTCATACCTGAATGGTCTAGTGGTTTTCCCTACTTTCTTCAATTTAAGTCAGAGTTTTGCAATAAGGAGTTTATGATCTGAGCCAGTCACCTCCTGGTCTTGTTTTTGCTGACTGTATAGAGCTTCTCCATCTTTGGCTGCAAACAATATAATCAGTCTGATTTCGGTATTGACCATTTGGTGATGTCCATGGGTAGAGTCTTCTCTTGTGTTGTTGGAAGAGGGTGTTTGCTATGACCAGTGCGTTCTCTTGTTAAAACTCTGTGAGCCTTTGCTCTGCTTTATTTTGTACTCCAGCTATATTCCATATCCAACTTTATTACATATATCCAACTATATTACAACTATAAATGCCACTTATTTGAGGGTTTAGCCTTATCTGGGGCCGTGTTTCTGCAAAGTGATGAGTTTCATGGGCTGGTTCCATTTTTTAAAAACATGTATTAAGATAAATATATAGTCATTAAAATAATAATGTTCAGGAACGCATCACCTAAAAATCAGATGCCACTGGTGGTGTGTGCCCTGAATTTCCATGCAGTACAAATCCAGTGCGTGGTGTCGAGCTGGGTCATTTCACGGGTTGCTGAGAGCGTGGTCGAGGCAGTGCAGTGCACAGCACCACTGAAGGCAGCAGTGACCCGCTTGTAAGTTTCCATGCTAAATCTTTAAACTGCTAAGAAGAAATCAGAATGAGAGGCATTGAGGTCCCTGGGATGTCGGTTACCCCGTGGAGCCCAGTGTTCTCACCCCGAGCTGTGGGGAGCCACAGAGCCTGCTGTCTCACGCAGGGTGCAGGTGTCCAGGCGGAGGCCCAGCCTTGCGGCGGGCTGTGGGCTGTACCCGCTCATGGCGTCTGTGTGCCGTCCCGCAGATCGGCCTGTTTGACCTGGAGGTCAACTGCCTTACGAGATCCTCTTCGGAGCCCTGGTGGTGGTGTCCCTGGTCATGGTCGCCCTCCAGCACTTCGCCGGGCGCTGGTACCTGCAGATCGTCCGCTTCCTTCTCTTGTTCTCCAACATCATTCCCATCAGGTGCGCTGAGAGCGAGCTGCTGCCGCCGCATTTGCACGTCTCTGTCTATCTGAAGGTCATGCTTTTGTGGTTTTGAGAAGGAGCTGGTCCCTTGTAAAGGGATGACCGGAACAGGTGGGGTCTCATTTGTGTTGATGTTACGGCACCCATGGTGTGTGTTTTAGAATCCGTGTTGTGATACAAGCAGCTTTTTGTGTGTATCCTGTTAACCCGTGTGCTCTGGTTTTCTGCCCAGCCTGCGTGTGAACCTGGACATGGGCAAGATCGTGTACAGCTGGGTCATTCGCCGGGACTCGAAAATCCCCGGGACCGTGGTTCGCTCCAGCACGATTCCTGAGCAGCTGGGGAGGATTTCCTACCTACTCACAGACAAGACAGGTGAGTGTCCGGGGCCCTTGCAGGATTCAAAGTCAAAGAAGATGCTCGGACTATCTTTCTGGAGGTATTAGAGATGAGTGTTGCAGTTCTTGTATCCTCTTCATCTTTGGAGGAAGATAGACTCCTGGTGGACATGATGATGATGGCAGCAAAGTTTTGCTTAGTGCCAGTCGTGTGGAAAAGCACTGTGCTGGGTGTCTGCGTCTAGTTGCTTAATCCTCCCCTGATATTGTGAGTTTGGAGTTGTTAAGTGACTTGGTTATGTGACTTGTCAGAAGCATAAAGTGGCAGAAGTAGGCTTTGAACTCAGACAGACTGGCTTCAAGTCCTGACCTTGAAACCACATCTTAAAATGCCTCTTTACAGTTTAGCACCTATCAAGTTACGAGCTGGTTGTAGCGGTTGAGAGCAAGTGAGGAGACCTGGGTTCAACCTTCATTTCTACCATCTAGTGAACATGGGATAAAAGCAGATTTGTTGCAAAGATCCGGGAAGGCAGAGCAAAGATAGCTTTCAGGAAGAGAACCAGGCAGGTTCTGGCTGTGTCAGTATCGGGATGGTCTCTTGTCTCGACTCTACTCGTCTGTTGTCTGTGTGCCTCTCTGGTCAAGGTTTTGATTCCTTCAAGATTGAATCTGATTGGCCTCATGTATGTCATGTCCCGCCCTCTTGGCCAGTGGAATGAGCCAGGCACCCTGATTGGCATTCTCTCTAGACCATCCCAGGGACCAGGGATGGTCATATCCCCTGGAACTCTAAGGTTCTGTTTTTAGAAGAAATTCCTGGATTCCAGGCTGACAGAACATCACAGATTCTACTCTAGAAGAAGCAGTGATGAGACCAGCGTGTGACATGGAGTAAACTCTCAAAAAAACAAAAACAAAACAACTTTCATTACTGTTAATAATAATAAGAGCTTCAGGATGTAGGCACAGTCAGTTACTCCTTGTTTTGTGTTTCAGGAACTCTTACCCAGAATGAGATGGTTTTCAAACGGCTCCATCTTGGCACTGTAGCCTATGGCCTCGACTCAATGGATGAAGTTCAAAGCCACATTTTTAGCGTTTACACCCAGGTAAAGCCTTCTGTTTTGATACCCAAAGTGATTTTTAACAGTATTTACTAGCATCTCTATTGGGAAGAATTCATAATACCATATGATTCACCCATTAAATGTGTGCAACTCAGTGGGTTGTTTTGAATACTCAGAGTTGCGTAACCCTCTCCACAGTCTGTTTTTATCTTCATCACCCAAAAAAGAACTGCCATGCCCACGAGCAGTCACTCCTCGCTTCTCCCCACCCACCTGTCCTTCCAAGCCCCTGGCAATCACTGGTCCTTCATATTTTGAATAAACCTGCAGCTGAGGTTTTTCTTGTCTTCCTCATCCCAAGGGTTGATTTACTGAACTATGACTTACGGATGATAGGGGAAACATGGAAGAAAATTATTTGCCAGTAACTAGTACCAGAAACGGAGAAGGCAGTGGCACCCCGCTCCAGTGTTCTTGCCTGGAGAATCCCATGGATGGGGGAGCCTGGTGGCTGCCATCTCTGGGTTCGCTAGGAGTAGGACATGAATGAAGCGACTTAGCAGCAGCAGCAGCAGCAGCAGCACCAGAAAAAGCTCTGAGAACGTGATGGTTCTCCTTCAAGCTTATAGACATGTTTACTTTTTACTTTTCCCCAGTTATGAGCAAAAGCAATCAGTAGTTAATGGACTGCTTGTGACATAATCATGGTGTAACTGATGAGCTTTAGTTCCTCATCTCGTTTCAACTCAGCAACCTCGTGGAAGAAATGATCAGAAAGGACTGTCAACTTAGCTGCTCCTGGTTTTCTCTCCACTACAAGATTTTTCAAAACCAGTCATTTTTTTTTTTAAGAGGAAGATATTTCTTGTAAGTGTCCTAAAGAGTCCTAAAATCTTAGACCAGTGGCTCACCACCTTGGCTGTTCGTCAGAATTCCTGGTGATGTTTTAAAAAAGAAATAGAATAAAAGCAAAACAACAGACAGACAGTGGCTTGGGCCTGATGCCCTAGAGGTTCTGGCTCATTCAGATGTACTTCTGTGTGTTAAAGGAAAGAGATAAGCAATTCCCTTGGCAATTCTGAAAAGACACCCAGAGCTAACACAGATTGCATTAGACCAGCTACGGGGTTATGACACTGGTTTGAGGACAAGAGAATAAAGAGGCCATATTTTGCTTGAATTTGTCCAAGTAGATACTGATTCCGTAGTCAGAAGGCCAGTTAAAAATGTATTTTTGTGTAATTTGAACTCTCTAAACACTCAGTGGCACAATCAGAGTCAACATTTTAATTTTCCTGGACATTTGCCAGCTGGCACACCTGGGTTTCTGGGGCGTCTCCTGAACGCGGCAGGGCAGGGAACAGAGTCTGGAAACGAGGGTGGGTTTTACGTGAATAGCAGCTCACTCGATCCACGTCCAGTCATTACCTACAGCCAGCACGAAGCACCTGCCGTTCCGCTGGCTGCCTGTGTGGGCATCGTGGCTTGAGTCTAAATGGATACATGGATCTTTTTCAAAGATGGACTTTGGCTGTTAGAAAATCACAGGGACGCAGTTGGGCTGGGGGGAGAAGCCGGAGCCCACCCCGGTTCCTCTCCCCTCTGTCTGACCCGTCTTCCAGTGTCATGTCGTGGAGTCTGTGCTGGGCTCCGTGTGTCACTGTCTAGGGGGCTTCCCTCTCTGCCAGCTTCTGCTACCCTGTCACAGCTGATGGCTCCCGTGTCTGCCTCGACCCGACCTGGAGCTTTAGCCTGGAATCCTTGGCCTCTGCGCTCATGCGTCAGGAGGGCAGTGTACCCGCATCCCAGCCTTCTCCCTCCATCCCCTTGTGCTCAGAGTCGTTCTCGTCTTTGTAAGCACCGTGCCCCTTTGCCCTGTGAGCTCCGTCCAGGGGTTTGGGAAAGGCCCCTGCTTCCTGCCCCATGGCCACCTGCCTGCAGTCACAGGCCCGCTCCCCCAGACCACCCGCTCGGCTTCGGTTGTCTTCCCTCTCACTCACTAGGCAGAAGCTGCACTCTCCCTTGCCTGGCTGTCTGCAGAGACCCTGCAGGGTTTCCCTGCTTCGCTCCTCCCCGCCCTGGCCCTGGCAGCGGGGTCCCTGGCGTCCAGCATGGCCTGCGTCCCCTCGCCACCCTCTCCCGTGGTTCAGCCTCTCTCCCGCTCACCATGGCCTGCAGCTTCCCGGCCAGGGTGAGCCGCGTCACTTCTGTCTCTTGGAGTAGTCTTCCCTCTGAACCGCACCCCCCGGTGCCCTCCGGACTCCCCCGCAGGGGTCCCCGTGAGGATCATCAGGCTTGTCAGCCCCTGGCCGGGTCCCGCCTCCCTCGGAGCCCCGTGTCAGCGGTGCCGGCCTGCCGACGGTTATGTTAGACGGCGTCATACGCTGCAGTACGTGCCCTGGCGGGAGGCACACCCCTGCCTGTCCTGGTGGTATTTTTAAGAGCTTGTACTATTGACAGAAGCCACCCTTTCTCAGGATGTTTGTCTGGTTCAGCTTTGTGGCCCATTTTTGGAGGAGTGCAGATAAGCCTCTCCGCCAAGTGCTGAGAGTCGAAAACAGCATTTTTTACAGTGAACTCTCAGCACCCTTCCTTAGCAGAGGCTCATAAATTGACTTGCCCATCCTGGCCTTGGGTTTAAAAGAATGGGGTGTGATGGGGAGAGGCTGGGGCCGGTGTGGACACCCGCTCCCCGAGGGAGGCCATCTGCACCCTTCTCTCCGGACAGCGAAAAGCCCACAGTAAACACACAGATTCTTTTGTGAGGACAAGTATGAAGCCTTTCCTGTGTTTATTCTTTTTTTTTTTTTTAACAGCTCTATTGAAGTATAACATACATACCATAGCATTTAGTGATGTTAAGTGTACCGTTTAATGATTTTTTCAAGTAAATTTACAGAGTTGTGGAATCATCCCCACAATCTAATCTTACACCTTACCCACCCAACCAGTGGAATTCTCCTGAGCCTGTTACAGCCATCCATCTGCCCTTTAGAGTTTAATAATAGGACGTTTATAACAGCGTCTCCTAAATACAGCGTTTGGAACTCCTGGGTGAGATGGCCAGGGACCGAGTCAGAATCTCTAGGAGTGGTGGCTGAAATTACATATTTTAACCGGTAAACCAGGAGATTCCAAAGGGCAACAGAGGCACTACAGCTACTTTGAATCTAATTGTTTTCTAGTTGCTCAGCCATGTCTGATCCTTTTGTGACCCCTATGGACTATAGCCTGCCAGGCTCCTCTGTCCCTGGGGTTTCCCAGGCAAGAATCCTGGAGTGGATTGCATTTCCTTCTCCAGGGGATCTTCCTGACACAGGGATCATCCTGAATCTTCTGCATTGGCGGGGGATTCTTTATCACCACGCCACCTGGGAAGCCCACTTTGAATCTAAGGTCCGCCGTTATTTTTCAGAATATCGCTGTTCTAGGTCTGTGAACTCCAAAACAGGGCACAAGGTGACCCATGGAGGTGTAGGAAGGAAAGATTTGCGTGTTCACACACACTTCAGTTTCATCTTCAAAATTAAAGCAAAATTTAAACCTTACTAAGAACATGAAGATTGACCCTGGGACCTCCCTCGATTTATCAGATGAACATTTATCAGGTACAGTCCTTGAAGTGTCCTGCAGAAGGAGTCGGAATTCTGCGATTGTTTATTTTCGAAACATTGAAATACAGACTGTGTTTTATGAGTGTCTAGGTGACTGGTTTTAGGGATGTTATTTAACTAAATTAACCTCATAAAGAAGGCAGGTGGTTTTACAAGATTCCTGAAGGGAAACTCCAGATGATTAATACAGGCCCAAGCAAACCACAAAGAAATGGCCAACACATTATGAGGGAAACCCATGACAGGCTAGGGAGATGTGATGATTTTTCCTCTGGCTTATTGATTTACTTACTGACACCTTTAAACAATTGAGAGATGGTTCCCAAACCATAACATTTATCCTCTTAAGTGTACAGGTCAGGGTTTATTAGTATATTCTCAATGTTCTGCAATCACCACTGCTATCTAATTTCAGACTGTTTCAGACCTCTCCAAAGAGGGACCCTCCCTGTCTCTTAGACTCCCACCCTTCCCCAGCTCCTGGCAACCACTGTGGGTCTGCCTGTTCTGGACATCGCAGATGCCTGGAATCAATCAATACCTTTTGCACCTGGCTTATTTCACTTGGTGTAACATCTCCGAGGTTTTTCCAGGTTGCAGCGTGTGTCAGCACTTCATGCTCCTTTATGACAAACAGATACGACAATTCGAATCTGTAATTTTAAATAATTACAATTTTAAATCTATAATCCTCAGCATATGTCATTTTGAACTTTTCGCTAACTCTGTGAAATATGCTCTCTTCTTTTTCTCACGTCGTTTTATAATTTTTTGCTCTTTCTCAATGCACAGGACGGTATGTATACAACTGGAATACACATGTGGGGGAAGTACTTAATTTTTTTCTCAACATGGTCAGCATATTTGAGATGACTAGTCTGTATATTGCCTGGAATATGGAATCATCTGTTTTATTTTACTCACCCTGGCAAGTGGAAGTATCTAACTTTTATTGATATATGTGTCTGAGAAAAACAATGACTTGGGAATTGGGAGCCACGTGGTGTCCTTTGTCAGAGAAAACCAAGACCAGTGCTTCCGAGTGCTCTTCTCAGCTATTTTATATGGTAATTCTTATTTTTTAAAAAAGGTAGTTCCCCTTGTCACACATATTTTGACCTGTGAACTGTGATTTTTCACTGAATAGTTTGTCTCTGATGTTGTAGGATTTGGTAGAGTTGGACTTTACTGAGCGGTTGTTTCCTGTTCTGTTTAATGAGTGTGTTGGGGAGCGTGTGAGCTTGTGATTTACTTTCTGCACAGGACGTGCTCGCGGGATGCGCTTGGCCGTTAGTGCATGCCGCGGCCCAGGTAGTGTGTCTCTTGCCTTCTGCGTCTGTAGGAAGCACAGAGAAGGTCATGTTTTCTCAGGGAAGAATTTTTACTCATGTTTTTCTCTCTGGGACACAGAGCTTACTTTGTTTTTTAGTCATTAAAAAAGAATTCTAATCCTTTCTTAGGATGCTTTTTTTTTTTTTTGGCTACAGAAAAATAATATGCAAAGAAAAACCATTGAGATCACCTGTATCCACATCAGTCAGAGATCACCGGTGTTAACACCTGACTCTATAAAACGCCACGCCATTTGTCGGCCTTTGTGTGTTTGTGGAGATGTCTACCATGTTTCTCTCTCTCTCTCTGGTTCTTTTTTTCTTTCCAACAAGAAGTCATTGTATTTTTGTAATTCTTTTAAACTAGAGCTGAGGATCAAAATTATGTGTAGAATTGAAAAATATGTATATATACCTGGGCCCTACTGTATTCTCTTAAGTGACCGGGACCTGGGCATATATATATATATTTCTTAAAATCTTTCCTGGTTATTCAGAGAAGCATTTCTGATTAAGACCCACTGTTAGAATAACACTGTCCAGCTTCCTTTTTTTCCCACACATGTTGTAATTATGATCCTTTTGAATGCTTTTATAACAGGGCCAGATAGGGGTGGAGTGAGGAATGCACCTAGGAAGGAAGATCCACTGAGATGGCAAAAAACGCAGTCATTAGACAAATCATGTTGTAATGCAATATTATAAAAACTCAAAACGAAGGTAAAGAATTCAGATCTTGAACTGACAAGGCTCCAGTTCAGCAGTTGCGCAGGTTGGTCTCACCATCCTGACCCTGGTTTTGTGGCAGCAATGGGTGCATGTCTGGTTCCCAGCCTTCCCGTGGTAACGTCATGGGTGGGATCATTCTTTGTTGTGGGGGCCAGCCTGTGCAATGTAGGATGTCTGGCAACATCTGTGCTCTCCACTACCTAGCTGCGTGTAGCACACGCCCCCTGCTCTTTGTGACAACCCCACGTATCTCCAGACACTGCCCAAGGGGGAGGGCAGAATCTCCCAAGCTGAGAGCCCCTGTGTTACGTGTGGCTCCATTTCAACAAGTGGAAATGTGTTGCCTTTGTCATACAGAAAGGTGTGTAGTGTTACAAGTAAGTGTTAGTTGCTCAGTCGTGTCTGACTCTTTGTGACCCCATGGACTGTAGCCCACCAGGCTCCTCTGTCCATGGAGTTCTCCAGGCCAGAATACTGGAGTGGGTAGCCATTCCATTCTCCAGGGGATCTTCCCGAGCCAGGGATCGAACCCAGTTTCCCACATTGCAGGCCCATTCTTTACACCCTGAGCCACTAGGGAAGCCCGGCTATTACGTAGTAAATATTGTATTTATTCAGTCCCTTAGCCTGTAAGTCAGTTGATTGATTTGGAAGTTGTGGCTCTGAGCCTGTCTCTAGAAGAGCGGCCCTTTGAGGCTAATGAGTTACCAGCTCTGAGCTTTATTTGGGGAGGGAAGTGGACCTATTGAAACAGGAATTCCTTCTCCTCAATAGTACACTTTTAAGCAGTTGCAACCCATTTGTGGTGTCTGTTGATCTTACGAACGTTCATAAGTGGCAGTGTTTTCACTGCATTTGGGAAGAAGGTGGGTAAGAGAAGGTGTATATTCATGGTGACCGAGCATTTAATTTTTGTATTACTCTTTCCTGAAATATGGGCTGGGGTTCTCATCAGGAAGAACCCTTGCGTGGATTATTAACGAGAAACGGAGGCCTCTTTTTTTTTTCATGGAGTCTTGTCTCATTTGTTTGCTGGAAAGGCCGAGACACCCCACGGTGTGGGACACCCACCCCGGGCCTGAGGCAGGGGCCTGTGTGTGCAGAGAGCTTGATTCTTCACCCGACTTCTGACCTCATGAGGGCCTAGCGTGTCCTCCCCTCCTTAAGAGGACTGGTGGTTCCCCCCCAGGGCAGAAAGGGCCGTAACCTGCCTCTGGATACCACATCTGTTTTTATTTTCTCCTGGTATTTTTTAAGTAAGAAGAAATGTGTGTAGGTTAAAGGGCCTATGGCGGGGGAGGCTGGAGATAACACTGTACAATGTGAAACTTTTCCCCGTGTGGGCACTGTGCGGATGCTTAACCACCGGACCTGGTACAAACACTGGCCAGGCCCCTCGCAGTGACCAGTGCCTTCCTGGTCTGTGTGCATCACCGTTGGGTGCATGGGTGAGCCTTTTATTTGCAAGTTAAATCAGAATCAGTGGTTATGACCCATCTTCCCTGAAACGTCTTAGTACTGTGTGTGTGTTTAGTCGCTTCGGTCATGTCCGACTCTGTGATCCCATGGACCATGGCCCGCCAGGCTCCTCTGTCCATGGGATTCTCCAGGCAAGAGCACAGGAGTGGGTTGCCACTTCCCTCTCCAAATCTGACCTGAGACAGGCCAAAACGATCTTAGTAGCAAAGGGGGATACGTATCAACTTCAGAGAGAGACAAAGGAACATGGAAGCAGCAAACTAGTCGCTGGTGGCGCTGGTCTGATTCAGTCACCGCCATCTTCTAGTTTATTGCCAAGGAGTTCCTTGATCTGAGAGTGGAGTCTTTGCAAAAATCTGGGCTGTGTTTCTCTTTTTGCCTTGCTCTGGAGTGGTTTCACCTGGAATGCAAAGCCCCAGGGCTCTGTGTTATCCCACATTTAAAATATTAGTGGTAAGTATCTGACTTCTGTAGACATAATCAGATTGCTTCTAAAACCCAAAGGTTTGTAAAGATACCCTTAATTCAGCCTTCCCTTCAAACCCACTGTTGCTAAAACTTGCCAGCCAGAGCAATTACTTTGTCAAAGGTCTTGTTATTGCTCCTAATGGTAAATAATAATTTGGTCCAGGTGCTGAGGAATGTGGGCAAAAAAATGAAGACACGCGTCCATGGCCAGAACATAAATTACAGAACTTTGGGAAAAAAAAAATCTTGATTTAGCCTCACTACGAGAAGGGACCTTTCTGTAAATCTTCAGTCCTTGTTATAATTTTAGAGTTAAATTCTTTATAATTAAAAGCACTTGGCAAATAATGATTCATTTAAACTGTAGTTCTGATATATTACTCTAATTATTGTTACCATGCAGCGCCCTTTGGCCTGGAAGTGAAACCCGTGTCCTCTTGACACCAGAGGTTAACAGAGCAGGAAGCTAGAGCAGTGTGTGTGTGCCTGCATGACCAGAATAATTTAGTAATTGTCTAATTACCTGAGGAGTCTGATGCCACTGCTAAAAATAGTATTAAAAAATTAAATGAAAGTCTTTTATTGTTTCTCATAACCCATCTGTTCTCTATTTTGGGCAACCATGTGTTCATGGGTATAAAACATGATTCATTCTAAAAGATCTGATTGCTTCTCCTCTGTTGGATAAAATATGTTTTTAATGGAACGTACTGTTCAGTAACTCATAAACATCTCTCGCTTCCGAGACTCAGTTGTGGAGGTCGGGAGGCTATGATAGGTCTTTTGTCCTAAATTGTGGCTTAAAATCTGAAACCGATGTTGGTCAATTTGATATTTATTTATTCTTAAAAATTGTTGGGGTGGGGTGTCAGATGAGGACTTCTCACCATCATCTCAGGAAAATTAAGTTGTTTGGTTGTTGGACAAATATCGGAGGCAAGTTATCTCCTGCCCTTGGTACTCGAGTTCAGTAGACAAGCGCTCTGTGCTCACAGGAGAACCTAACAGGAGAATTATCAGGCAAACAAGCCACTTTTAGTCAGTGAAGATGGTGGCACACATGGCCCATGGAAGCGTGGCCCCCAGTGGAGCAGGCACCCGAGGCAGAGCCAATTAGGGGGTCAGGGGAAGGCATCTCTGAGGAGGCGACTTTGAATTTGGGGCCTGAATGATGAGGTGGAATGAGCTAATTCTGCAAAGATGTGGGAAACAGTGTTCCAGGCAGTGGGCACAGCAAGAGCAAGGCCCTGAGGCAGGATAAGGAGCTCAGAGAGAGGCTGGTCAGGTGGGCCATGGTGGGTATCTGAGTTTTACTGATCAGTAACTCATAGACTACTGACAAGTGGTCTCTTTCTAGTGGCCTTAATTTTTTGTTACATTTTAAGGCAATAGAGCAACTCAGCACAGCACAGAGCAAAGCAGTAGAACCCATTCTTCAAAGCAGAGCCTTCCTGGTACCCGACAGTACACAGGTGGGGATGGGACTGCTTGTCCTCCATGTTGGATGCTGCTGAGTGCGTTTCTCGGGGTTCCTCTACTCCACATGTGGGTTGAAAACCAGCCCCTAGCCCTCATTGGGCTCATTGAGCCTCTCCTCTCATTGGCAGGGAACCGAGGCCCAGAGGGCAGATGGTCACACAGCTTGCTTGAGGTCACACAGCTGTTGACACCTACCCGAGTATCAGACTCAGATTTCTCATCTTCAGTTCAGAAGCTCAGTCGTGTCTGACTCTTTGCGACCCCATGAACTGCAGTACACCAGGCCTCCCTGTCCATCACCAACTCCCGGAGTTCACTCAGACTCACGTCCATTGAGTCAGTGATGCCATCCAGCCATCTCATCCTCGGTCGTCCCTTTCTCCTCCTGCCCTCAATCTTTCCCAGCATCAGGGTCTTTTCCAATGAGTCAGCTCTTTGCATCAGGTGGCCAAAGTACTGGAGTTGCAGCCTCAGCATCTGTCTTTCCAGTGAACACCCAGGACTGATCTCCTTTAGGATGGACTGGTTGGATCTCCTTGCAGTCCAAGGGACTCTCAAGAGTCTTCTCCAACACCACAGATCAAAAAACATCAATTCTTCGGCACTCGCTTTCTTCACAGTCCAACTCTCACATCCATACATGACCACAGGAAAAACCATAGCCTTGACTAGATGGACCTTTGTTGACAAAGTAATGTCTCTGCTTTTCTTTTTACCGTGTTACTCAAAACATTTTCCCCAAGACTTAACCCATTAAGAGGACAAGCCATGTGCTGAAAGGTATAGTGAAGAGGTGGATGAGGGCTGTGTAAGCCGGGCAGCCGCTTCTTAGATGAGAATTAGGGTCCTTGGTGGGTGCCAAAGGCAGAGTTTGAGCACACTTAACTCTTGAAAATCGACCTTGAGTGGACATCTCGTACCATTTTGCAGTGTGTCGTTACTGACGTTCTCCCTGACCTGCCCTGGGGTGCTCGTCGCCCCCCGAGAGCCCCGTTGAGGCTGTCTTCCATTTTAAACTGCGAGGAATGTACAGTTAAAACGGTGGCTCTAAACTGGGCAGGATTTTGGTCTCCATGGGGCATTTGGCAACCTCTGAAGACATTTTTTGTTTGTTCTGTGACACCTGGGGTTGTTTCTGGAGTCTAGAAGATGGAGCAGAGAAGCTGCTAAGCATCTGTTACACACAATACACCCCCCCCACCCCAGTAGAGAAATCCTTCTCAAGTGTCAGCAGTTGCCGTCTAGTCGCTCAGTCATGCCCGTCTCTTTCTGACCCCGTGGACTGTGGCCCACCAGGCTCCTCTGTCCATGGGATTCCCCAGGCAAGAATGCTGGAGTGGGTTGCCATTTCCTTTGCCAGGGAATCTTCCTGACCCACGGATCGAACTTGGGTCTCCTGCATTGGCAGGCAGATTCTTTCCCACTGAGCCCCAGGGAAGCCCCCGATGTCAGCAGCGCCGAGGTCCGGAGCGCTGGTCTGAAACCAGCATCGCTGGCAGCGTCGCGGAGCCCCGACAGCGCCCAGCGCTCCCGGTAGACTCGCCCACACAGCCTCGACTGTCGCTTCTTCCTGTTTGTTTTCGGTTTGTTTTCGGCTGAGCCCCAGCACCTGGATCCTGTCTCTTATAC
>SJXQ01005569.1:303502-326028 GCA_006408695.1 Aepyceros melampus | reverse complement strand
AAAAAAAAGAAAGAAAAAAAAAAAAGAATTTCCCATGGAAAAGATTAGAGAATTAAGCTCTACCTTTTTACCAGATAACAAAATAATAAGCTGAACACTTGAGGGCTTTAACAGAGCAAATAATGAGGTTGTTTTCCTCTTTGTAAAACTTAGATGCATGAATCATTTAAATTGCAAGAGGAGTTCTTGGAAGTGGCAAAATAGCTCCTGCTCTCATCTTTTCTCCTTTTATGGGGAGGGTGGAAGAGAGATACTGTTGGTTACATGCTAGTATTCTCATGCCATGTAGCAAATTTCAGAAGAAGAAATGGGTAGAAGTGAGGTCAGAGTGAAAAGAGTATTCCTCTATCTCTAATCTTTGCACCAGAACAATAACACAGTTATGGAGACTGCTTAGTGTCCCCTAGCAATTATCTCCTCCTTCTTCCTTTTTACAAATTGAGTTTTACTTGTCCTCATTGGTGTGCTTGTTATTTTATCACTTGTGTAGGTTTTTGTGTCCATCATCACAGTCAAGATGGAGAGTGATTCTGTCATCACAATGGTCCCTAGTGTTGGCTTTTTATAAACACACCTATCTCACTCCTGTTTCTTCCCTCCTCTCCCCACCAACCCCTGGCCTTCCACTAGTGTCTTTATCCCTGGAAACCATGATCTATTCCATTTCTATAATTTGGCACTTCAAAGATGTGTAATGGAATCCTACAGTATGCAACATGTTGGGATTGACTTTTTTCCAGCATAATTCCCTTGAGATTCATACAAGTTGTTTCATGTTATCAGTAATTGGTTTTTAAAAGACATAGAGACACAGATGTAGAGAATAAATGTCTGAACATCAAGGGGAAAAGGAGAAAGTGGGATAAATTGGGCAAGGCTAACCTGAGCTCTACAGTAGGCTCTCATTAGTGATTTCTTTTTTACATGGTGTCAATAGTGATACATACACAGGGAACCCTCCTTAGGGCTCTTAGTGACTTAAATGGGACAGGGAAGCCTGGTGTGCTGCAGTCCAAGGAGTCACAAAGAGCTGGACACGACTGAGTGACTGAACAACAAATGGGAAGGAAATACAAAAAAACAAAGGATAGCTGATTCACTTTGCTGTACAGTAGAAACTAACACAACATTGTAAAACACTATACGTCAATAAAAATTAATTTTAAAAAATCATTTTTCTATTCAAGGTGTGGGTGCACCAGTTTTCTAACCATTTAGCCATTTAGGAATACATAATTGTTTCCAGCTTTTGGCTATGAACATCTGATAACAAGTTTTTTAATCAACAGTGTCACTCCTCTGGAATAAATGCCCAAGAGTGCAATTGTTAGTGGCATATTTAGTTTTATAAGAAACTCCCAAGTGGCTTGTACCATTTCACATTTCTACCAGCTGTATATGAGTGATCCAGTTTCTCCACATCCTTACCAGCATTTGATGTCACTGTTTTTTGTTTTGGTCACTGATAGATCTGAAGTATCTCCTTGAGGTTTTAATTTGCATTTTTCTAACGGTTAATGTGGAATGTCTTTTGTGGGCTTGTTTGCCTTCTGTATATCTTCTTCAGTGAAATTTCTGTTCATATCTTTTGCTCATTTTCTAATTAGATTGCTCATTTGGGGGATAATTAAACATTGTTAATACTTGTTAAGTTTTGTTAAGATCTTTGAGAGATCTTTGTATGTTCCAGATACTGATCCTTTGTTAGATATGTAGTTTGTAGTCCTTTCTCTTAATAATTAAACTTTTGGGGTTTAAGCTGGGCATCTGGCTGCTTTTCCCAACCTCTCTTGCAGTTAGGTGTGGCCATCTGGCAAAGTCCAGAGCAATGAGAAAAAAGCAAAAATCCTGCATGCTGTGTCTGAGTCATTTCCAAGGAAAACAAAAACTACGTGTTCTGAATTTCCATCTTCTCCCTCTTCGTGAAACATGCATCTTGCAGCCACCCAGCTTCAGCCATGTCTATGAAAACTGTGCCTTAGGGCAAGATGGGAGACTTTTTGCTGAGGACAGATAGTTTGGGCTTGTGGGCCTTATGGTCTCCATACATGCCCTTCAACTCTGCTGTTGTAAGAGAAGCAGCTATTGTCACAGAAGCAGCTGTGACAATATGCAGTCAAGTAGGCATGGCTGTGTTTACATAAAATTCATTTTGAAAAACCGGTAGTCTGCTCATGGACTTCAGTTTGCTGACTCTCCTTTATGAGTCTATATTAACACAAAATCACAGACAGCAGGAATGGGATCTCTGAAGTCACATGGAACCATTCCATCAGCCTGGACTGTTACCTTCTAGATTAATTCCTGACAAAGAAATAAACTTGTCTTATTTAAGTCACTTTCTTTTAGAGGCTCTTTGGTGGCATCTCAGCCTATGCCTATCTAAGAGCAATAAACTTGGCTTTCACAAGGCACTTGCCTCTGCTTGATGTACAAAGATGATTCAAAGGTGTATATCTATATTCATTGCCCAGAGAGCGTTTGCAGTGTGGTGTGAGAGAATATGCCAGTACTGTAGATTGAGCTATAACCTAATTATAAAAAAAATGTGCTCTGTAAACAGCATAGGGATGACTGGGCAAAAGGGAAGAAACACTGAGTGCCTAACATATGGGAGGCATTTTAGTGTTATTATGTGGCTGAAGTCTCAGACACATCTATGAAATATGTTGCATTTTCATTTTAGAGAGAAAAAAATGAGTCTCCAAAAAAAAATATTGAACTTTCCCTGTAGCAGAGATGAACCTGTGAAAAGTGTCCACTTCCATCATGAATTTACTCACTGCTGACATTCACAGACTGACCCGAGTCCCCTTCTTTCTCTCCAAGTCCTCTCTGGCAGGCAGAGCCTTCATCATCATATTCGGTTAAAGTTAGCTCAACAAGCATTTACTATGCACCTTCTATCTGCCTGGAACCAAAACCAGGAAATATAAAGGGATGCAGTAAAAGACCTGAAAACTATTTCATTTTTTTCCCCACTTTTTGGCTATGAGGGGTCTTTGTTGCTGCTCAGGGCTTTCTCTAGCTGCAGCGAGTTGGTGCTACCCTCTGGCTGTGGTGAGAGGGTTTCTCATTGCAGTGGCTTCTCTAGTTGTCAACCACAGGCTCTAAGGTGTGCAGGCTTCATTAGTTGTGACTGGAGGGCTCTTGAATGTGGGTTGAGTAGTTGTGGTGCAGGGGCTTTGTTGTACCACAGCATGCAGAATCTTCCCTGACCAGGTATGGAATCTGTCCCCTGCATTGACAGGTGGATTCTTAACCACTGGACAACCAGGGAAGTCCAGGAGTTCATCTTTGAAAGAACAAATCTTTGACAGTGTTGCATTTTATCTGAGCCCTGCACTCCTGGAAGCTTTTGTGTTCCTGGACTTGTTAATAACAAAGGAGGTCTTTGTATATATATTCTGAGATAAGATCTGTCTCCAGCCCTTACCCAGGACTCCCATGAGGCTCCTAATAAGTCATTTGTTTACCTGCCTCTATAAATCCCACGTCCGCTTATTTTTTGTGAGATGTTCCTCATTAATTACCATTTTCCCTATTGCAATAGTATAAGTAAAATCATATCCTTTAATTGTCCAATGCATTTTGTCTTTCACAGTGTCGGTGCTGTGACTTAAATAAGATTGGACCTCATCTTTGAATCTGCATTTACTCTATCTACATACTGAAGCTTTTCAGAGTCAGTTGTGCTCCCTTCTTGACTTCTAACTGATGCCCCCACAGTGCCCCTGACTCCTGCTGGTATTCTGGGCTCTTGTCTGTTAGTAGCTGAGTAAGGATTTGATGCTGATTCTTTCTGAGTACTCACTTGTGTTCCAGTCCTGGCTTTTCTTGGTTTTATTGTCTGACGAATTGGGTGTTCTCTGTAAATAGACTAACGCAAACGTTACAGATGTAATGTCATGAAAAAGTTCTTTTCTCTATTGGATGGAAGATAGCACAGAATCAGAATTGTTAGTCTTTCCTGTTTGTCTTTTGTTTTGAATTCAAATCAACTAAGAATTTGTATCTGACTCTTTGCAAACCCATGAACTACACAGTCCATGGAATTCTTCAGGCCAGAATACTGGAGTGGGTAGCCTTTCCCTTCTCCAGGGGATCTTCCCAACCCCGGGATCGAACCCAGGTCTCCCACACTGCAGGCAGATTCTTTACCAGCTGAGCCACCAGGGATGAGGAAGGAAAGAATTCCTTGATACAGACCAGTGAGTCTTGTATTTCTGTGTTTATGCTTGACCCATAGCTGAAATTTTAAACTTGAAGCTATTTCTCTCTGTATGTATCTTCAACTAAGAATTTGTATCTGACTCTTTGCAAACCCATGAACTACACAGTCCATGGAATTCTTCAGGCCAGAATACTGGAGTGGGTAGCCTTTCCCTTCTCCAGGGGATCTTCCCAACCCCGGGATCGAACCCAGGTCTCCCACACTGCAGGCAGATTCTTTACCAGCTGAGCCACCAGGGATGAGGAAGGAAAGAATTCCTTGATACAGACCAGTGAGTCTTGTATTTCTGTGTTTATGCTTGACCCATAGCTGAAATTTTAAACTTGAAGCTATTTCTCTCTGTATGTATCTGTCTGTTTATATATATGTGATTCAAAAAAACCTTCACCTTTCCTTTGTGTGACTGTGTAATGTTTTCCTATTTCTGAATTGTATTACTAAATTAGACTATAAATCTCTTTATAGGAGCTCTATTCTTATTACCTTAGAGGTAAATAAGTGGCTACATAAATGGAATATTCCTAAAATTCCAAGAAATTAAGAAAATCTATGGCATTGGAGAAGACTCTTGAGAGTCCCTTGGACTGCAAGAAGATCCAATCAGTCCATCCTAAGGGAGATCAGTTCTGGGTGTTCATTGGAAGGACTGATGTTGAAGCTGAAACTCCAATACTTTGGCCACCTGATGCGAAGAGCTGACTCATTTGAAAGGACCCTGATGCTGGGAAAGACTGAAGGCAGGAGGAGAAGGGGACAACAGAGGATGAGATGGTTGGATGGCATCACTGACTCGGTAGACATGGGTTTGGGTGGACTCTGGGAGTTGGTGATGGACAGGGAGGCCTGGTGTGCTGCAGTTTATGAGGTCACAAAGAGTCAGACATGACTGAGCATTGAACTGAACTGAACTGAAATCTCAAATATTTTCAATGTGAAAAAAATATATTCCTATGTAAACAAACTCAGAAATGTTTTAAGAATTCAAGTTAACGTAATTTAGGTAAATCTTTCACAAAGAAGACTTGTATAATTTTGGTTTAATAAAAACAGCTGTTTTTCTGAGTTATTGACAGTAAGTATAAAAATAGCATATATTTTGTTGTACTTTATGGGTTTTCTAAACATATACATGTTCACTTATTAGATAGTTAACATTACTTTTACTTAATGTTTAAGATTATGAAAGACATAAATTTATATTTCATCAAATTGAATCACTATTCTGAAAAGTTTATTTCAACAGTAATTATGTTTTGTAGTATGTAAGCTTGAAGGTAATTTCCCAGAATATTAGGTGACTTAAAACTTTAGACTTCTACTAAATTGAGTTAATTAATGGGTATTCATTGAATACATGCATCAACTCCAGGTAAGACAGAGTACTAAAACATTAATTACTTATTTAAGGTTTGAATACACTTACCTCTTATTTTTATGTGCTGCTGAGAGGCTTTCTCTTTCGGGTTGTTAATGAGCATGTTTAATTTTTGCCACTTTGAGACACTGTATTGTAAGGGACATGTATGGTTATAAGAAGTTGTAAGCTCTGCTAATCTGCTGCAAAATGCTGGTGTGTGGCAGATTGTTCAGTTACCAGCTTCTTAATTTTCTCAGTGGAATAGAAGTTACCCTGGTTAAAAGTTATAATCAATATATGTGAAGGAGATGCCAGAGAGGACCAACTCTGTATGCAAGGTAGGCAGGATGCTTTTGTTAATGAAGCAAGAAAGTGGTTTGGTTCTAAACTATAATGGCTGCTACAGAATGAGAAAGAGAAAAGAGGAAGGCTGAACCTAAATGGATGTAAAACCTAATAGAAAATTTGTGAAAAGGAAATTTTATTTGTTGTGGTCAGTGCTAGCTCAGGTTTGATAGGTTTCTTTACAAGATTTCAAAAGGGCTTTTAGTGTCAAAATTGGTGGTGGTTTAGTTGCTAAGTCATGTTTGACTCTTGCGACCCCAAGGACTGTAACCTGCCAGGCTCCTCTGTCCCTGGGATTTCCAGAATACTGGAGGTGGTTGCCATTTCCTTCTCCAGGATCAGGAGAAAGGATCCTGATCTTCCTGAGTCAGGGATCAAACCCCAGTTTCCAGCATTGAGGGCAGATTCTATACCATCTGAGCCACCAGAGAAGCCCTAGTATCAAATATTATGCTGATGCAAAATTGTGGTTGTTTTTATCTCTGTTAAAATGGCAAAAATTTTCTTGGTCCACTTAGCATGAAATTTTAAAATATTATTCTTTGCCTTCTGCATAATGTTTTAGTTCACAAAAGTTGTGCCTTAACAGAATAACCTTCTATGGTTTAATGTTGATTTTAATGTATCTTTGGTGATTTAAGAAAATAAAAGCTTACCACTTAGGAAAAAGCATGTTCCCTTCAGAGTTTATTTTTGAATGCTTCATTGTCACTTTGAAACAAGAAGCAAAATGTCTCAGGCACTCATGATCCGATTCTATCTTAGATGTTCAAATCTCATAGCAACTTTTGATTTTTGTATTTCCAAAATCCAGTTATAAATGATATCTTTATACCTAAGACTGTCTTTGAGATTTCCCAGAGGGCCCCTAGAAACTCACAGAGAATTTGTTCTTTCACCTTGTAAAAAGAGAGGTGCTAGAAATAATAAAATTTATTTCTTATATTACTATTGATGAAAAGCAAAGAGTTATCAAATCAGAAGAGATGCTTAGCCTTCCCTAGGTAAATTTGTATTGGTGATGTTATTAATACAAATATTTTAAATTGCATGTCATAGAGGAAGTTCCTAGAGATCTATGGATGCATTTGCTGTCTGTAGTATGTTTCTATTTATCAGATTCCTGGTTCTTCATTGCCTTATATTAGATAACAACAATGTAGTATTAGTCATATTTTCAGTATTTAAAAAAAATTAACTTTGTTGCAATTTTATTTCTTTACTTTAAAACTAGTCAGTGCTAGCTCAGGTTTGATAGGTTTCTTTACAAGATTTCAAAAGGGCTTTTAGTGTCAAATATTGGTGGTGGTTTAGTTGCTAAGTCATGTTTGACTCTTGCGACCCCAAGGACTGTAACCTGCCAGGCTCCTCTGTCCCTGGGATTTCCAGAATACTGGAGGTGGTTGCCATTTCCTTCTCCAGGATCAGGAGAAAGGATCCTGATCTTCCTGAGTCAGGGATCAAACCCCAGTTTCCAGCATTGAGGGCAGATTCTATACCATCTGAGCCACCAGAGAAGCCCTAGTATCAAATATTATGCTGATGCAAAATTGTGGTTGTTTTTATCTTGTTAAAATGGCAAAAATTTTCTTGGTCCACTTAGCATGAAATTTTAAAATATTATTCTTTGCCTTCTGCATAATGTTTTAGTTCACAAAAGTTGTGCCTTAACAGAATAACCTTCTATGGTTTAATGTTGATTTTAATGTATCTTTGGTGATTTAAGAAAATAAAAGCTTACCACTTAGGAAAAAGCATGTTCCCTTCAGAGTTTATTTTTGAATGCTTCATTGTCACTTTGAAACAAGAAGCAAAATGTCTCAGGCACTCATGATCCGATTCTATCTTAGATGTTCAAATCTCATAGCAACTTTTGATTTTTGTATTTCCAAAATCCAGTTATAAATGATATCTTTATACCTAAGACTGTCTTTGAGATTTCCCAGAGGGCCCCTAGAAACTCACAGAGAATTTGTTCTTTCACCTTGTAAAAAGAGAGGTGCTAGAAATAATAAAATTTATTTCTTATATTACTATTGATGAAAAGCAAAGAGTTATCAAATCAGAAGAGATGCTTAGCCTTCCCTAGGTAAATTTGTATTGGTGATGTTATTAATACAAATATTTTAAATTGCATGTCATAGAGGAAGTTCCTAGAGATCTATGGATGCATTTGCTGTCTGTAGTATGTTTCTATTTATCAGATTCCTGGTTCTTCATTGCCTTATATTAGATAACAACAATGTAGTATTAGTCATATTTTCAGTATTTAAAAAAAATTAACTTTGTTGCAATTTTATTTCTTTACTTTAAAACTAGCAACCTAGATAGCATATTGAAAAGCAGAGACATTACTTTGCCAACAAAGGTCCATCTAGTCAAGGCTATGGTTTCTCCAGTGGTCATGTATAGATGTGAGAGTTGGACTGGGAAGAAAGCTGAGCACTGAAGAATTGATGCTTTTGAGCTGTGGTGTTGGAGAAGACTCTTGAGAGTCCCTTGGAGTGCAAGGAGATCCAACCAGTCCATTCTGAAGGAGATCAGCCCTGGTATTTCTTTGAAAGGAATGATGCTAAAGGTGAAACTCCAGACTTTCGCCATCTCATGGGAAGATTTGACTCATTGGAAAAGACTCTGATGCTGGGAGGGATTGGGGGCAGGAGGAGAAGGGGACGACCGAGGATGAGATGGCTGGATGGCATCACTGACTCAATGGACGTGAGTCTGAGTGAACTCCGGGAGTTGGTGATGGACAGGGAGGCCTGGCGTGCTGCGATTCATGGGGTCACAAAGAGCTGGACACGACTGAGCAACTGAACTGAACTCAACTGAACTGAACTGAACTTCTAGAACTGAAACCTGACTGCCTAGATCCCTATTAGGATACTAGATTGCCTTGTAGCTGGTCCTATTTCCCAAGCTCTGAAGAGGCCCTGCAAGCTGAAGCCCAACAGCTTGCCATAAACTTCCACGGGCTCACCACTGCAGCAGAATTCTCCCTGGACAAGCTGTGTTTGAATCACTAAGTGAGTCCAGTGAAATGTTCAGGTCACAAATGCTCTTTTACATGCTTTAACCAAGACAGTGGACAACATCACCAAGAACAGCAACATCCAGACTGGAGAATTTTAAGAAATAGAGTACTGCTGAACAACCTTCTCCAACCTCTGGAGTCCATTGGACTAGCTGCCCTCAGAACTCAGCTTCTGGCTCTTTACCTTAATATAACATTCAATGTTAATATTTACCTTTTTGACTTTAGGCATCCCTCTTTCAAGATGCCTGATCTCCAGTACTCTAAAATGACTGATCTTTGCTACCACTTCTCAACAGATGGTTCAACTGGTTTTACAGGAATAGCATTAACAAGAGCCCCTGTATTGCTGGAAGAGAGACCTTGAGAGTTGATTCTTGTCTAACACTTGGAAATGAATTCGTAGTTCTTTTTGACCTTTCCCAGGTTCTTCTATTAATCATTGCTGGTGGCTTGTTAGTTCCAAGTTCCTTACCAGGACTCCTTGTCATAAAATAACTCATGCAAATGGTTACTGTGGTGGCTGGCCAGGGTGAGCAGTTTCAGTCAGTGTTTTCTCTAACAACTACCTTTCTGCACACCTGGGAGACTGTTTCTTAGATCCTACTTTTCCTTCTCAAGAGGTTTATAATTACCTCTGAGTTGTTTAGCAATGAATGATGCCTGTCTGGCAAAAGGGTTCTAACAATGTTGAATTATTTTCTGAAACTTGTGTTGTCAGAAAGTCACAATAGTTAAGAAATCCCTACACTACTGTATATAAAATAAACAAGGTCCTATTGTGTGGCACAGGGAACTATATTCAGTACCTTGTGATAGCCTATAATGGAAAAGAATTTGAAAAAATATTCAGTTATACATATGTGTGTGTATAACTGAATCACTTTGCTGTACACCAGAAAATAACACAGCACTGTAAATCAACTATATTTCAATAAAATAAATAAAAATGAATGCCAAAAGCCCAAACTCCAAAACCAAGCAACCAAACAAAAAAGAAACCTGCCCCCTCATCCTTCCTTTGTATACTCCAAGATCCGTTTCCATCCTTTCTTCTGACTCCCATAAGACTCGTAGATTACTTTCTTATTTATCTGCTCTGCAAAACACAGTTTCTCTTCCTTTTTATGAGATGCTCTTCATTAATGAATGTTGTCCTTGTTGCAATAGCCTGAACAAAATCATATCCTTAATTATCTGATATAACTTGTCACACTCTCGTTTCTACGGTTGAGTTCTCTTAATTTCTTCACTTCTCTGAGCCTCAGTTTTCCCATCTATAAAGGACCATTATGTCCACCTCCTAATGATATGAAGGTTGAAGCAATACACAAGAAAGAACAAGTTAGTCTAATAGCAAGTGGTCAGTAAGTAATAGTCCTTCTCCCTAGAGGAAAACAATCTCAATGCAATTGGTAGCCAGAGTGGGAACTGTGGTGACTCAAGACTGAAAGAGCAGATAAAACCAAGGAGGGTCTTGGAAGGCAGGAACAGAAAAACCAGACCCTTTTTGTCCTTCCCTCCCCTTTGTTGTAACTATTAATGGATTTCAGGTGCTCCTGAGCAGCGTAACCTGTTTCCCTTCCTATCCCATAGGGAAAAGATATTGCCTTATTCTTCCCCCCACCGAGTATACGTGCCTCATCCAATCAGCAAATCACCCACAAGACCCCTATCCCACTCCTTGTACCCTGGGTATAAAAGTGGACTGAGGACCTCTGTTCAATGTCACTTCTCCCTTAAACTGGCCAGCTGTTCTAACAGCATCTCTCGCTCTAATAAACTTTATTTCCTTCTCATTCTGTCTCATGTCTGGAAATTCTTTTCCTACCCGTGCCTGGACCATGACAGTTTTAATGGCTCATACAGGGAACTTGGGATTTCTTCCCCCACTGCCTCACTTCTCCTTTCTCAAAGGGACCTTCTGTGAACAGGCGAGTGCTGTGGAGCAACTGAGGAACTCTGGCCAGGGTTATCCTCTGGTGTGTTACAAAGGGCCCACTTCTCACTGCGCCCCAGTAGCTGCTGCCAGAATGGATGAGGGTCTCTCCTTTGTCTTCTTTCTAACTGAGCATTAAGTCAACCCATATTATGTGGGCATGGGTCAGGTACTTAAAAGCCATTAGGCATTTGCCAAGTGAAGACTCCCATGTGAGGATAAGGGGGAGGTGGAAGGGATCAGGCCACAAGAGCATCCGCCCCCAGCAAGACAACTCCCACGCACCATGTCAGGCACATAGTGGCTGAAGCAAAACAGAGACCATCGTCCCCTGGGCACCGCCTCCCCAATAGGCTTGTAAGGCAGATTCCCCAGCCTTCTTCCCTGTCACTTCACCTGTTTCCCTTTCAGTCTGGATTGATTTACAGGAGCCTAGGTGTTGCCTCTGAGCCATCCCAAGACTGCCTTTCATGTTTCAGGGAATCTCCAAACAGTGAGTCACCCTGGTGCTCCTGGGAGTCTCTGTCTTTCCCTGTCCAGGTCACATGCTGCCTTAGCTGCACGGTTCTCAGGGGTCGCCTCTCACTGTCGGACGTGACTGTTGGGAAGGTCAGCCATTTTTATGCCATTAGTGGCACAGAGAGATCACTGGGACAAAGGGACGCCTTTCTGTCAGCTGGTGATCTCAGTACCCCCATTCTATGGCAGGTAGGCTAAGAGTGGGTTCTGGTATGACCTGGGAGCCTCTCTCAGACTCACCCCTTGGCTACATTCTCAGAAATGGGAAAATTTTGACCTTGTAAAAGGCCTGGCCTCGATACAAACTAGTGGACCCCTCAAAAAATGGCCTCTGAATGGCACACTAGCTTCTGCCAAAAGCAGGGAAAGGACTCAGAGTTTCCTTACATTCAGCGCTTCATGGCCCTCAGTTAGAATCCAGATTTCAGGGACTCATGCCTATATGTGTCTTTCTGTTGCTTCCTTACCTCCTGATCGCCTCTGACTCTCTCCATCAGATTTCCTGCTGCTCCTACTGCTGCTGCTAAGTCGCTTCAGTCGTGTCTGACTCTGTGCAACTCCATAGATGGCAGCCCACAAGGCTCCCCGATCCCTGGGATTCTCCAGGCAAGAATACTGGAGTGGGTTGCCATTTCCTTCTCCAATGCAGGAAGTGAAAAGTGAAGTCTCTCAGTTGTGTCTGACTCTTCCATACCCCCATGGACTGCAGCCTACCAGGCTCCTCTGTCCATGGGATTTTCCAGGCAAGAGTACTGGAGTGGGTTGCCATTGCCTTCTCCCAATCAGATTTCCTAGATGACCCCTACTCAACCTTTCATATCTGCAAGATCACTAGGAAAGGATTCTGAGGTTCCCTTTGGCCCAGGTCTTTCTCCTATATTCAAAAGCCTGAAGGATTAAAAACTCTCCTAACATTCTAAAAGATGTTCTAACTATGCTTATCTCATAGGTATGGAGGGAACCAAGCTTTCCCCCCTCCTGAACATCCTAAAGAATTCCCTTCTAACTACTCCTGTTTCTCAGGGTAGAGAAGGACCAAGCTTCCCCACTCCTGCAAACTGCCTTAACCCTTCAGATTCTTCTGATGGGGCAAAGACCTCACTTCCCACCAGAGTGACAATCCAAGATTTTTATCAGCTGATATCACCTGATATCAGAGTCAATTTGAGCACTATTTGATCTATATTTAGCTATAAAACTATGACCACAGAAAGGAGACATGACTTTTTGACACAGGATGGCCATGATATTCTTTGGACTCTGGAAGAATCTGGTTAAAATGAAAATTATTTTTTCTTGGAAATTGCAAAGCCAACTCTTTTTTGCATATGCAATTAAAGAAAACCAGCTTCTTAAAAGGCCTGCCTAGAGAAAAGCTTGAAGTTAACCCCTTCAATGCCCTTAAATCACGGAACCAACTTTTACTGAGACCTCAACCCTGGCCAAATTAGAACTGCAAGCCAAAACAAGGGGGGGGGGGAGGAGGGGGTTGTGAAAGAGACATTTTAAATCTCAAGCAGAAAACTATGAGATCTCTGTCTGTCTGGATTTATGTGTGTCTCAGTATGTGTCTTTTTTTTTTTTTTAATAATATTGCTGAAGTTGTAAATGAGTTCTAATTTAATTGACCTAAAGAAAAGTAAGCACTTAGAATTCAGACAATTCTAAATGCAAGAGAAGTTAACTTAAAGGAATTTCAGATTCATGTGAACTGGGAATATTCAGTATTAAGTATCTAGTATTAATGTTTGTTTGCTAATCTTATATAGACATGTCTAAGTATTGTTTACATTAAGCATAATATTTTCATTATGCTTTGGTTTCTTATAAGTTAAATATTGTTATATCTGTTACAAGTTTTTTCAGCAAGAAAAATACCTCTAGAAAAAGAAAAATACTCCTAAAAATGTAAATGACATATGAGCTTTTAGATAGACTGTTAAGAATAATTATACTTCAGAAATGTCTGTCTAAAATTGTCTCTCCAGATTTTGGTAACCTGAATTTCTAGGATTGTGCTAAACTAGGTGATGGAAGTTACTGAATAGTTAGGTCGTTTCCAAATAAGATAAGATTCTGAAATATTCATTACTGAACACTAACTTCCTGTTACAGAGAAACTAGAGATTTTGGACTATCAATGAATGTTCAGTGCTATCGTGAGATGTTTTCTAGAAATTTTTTAAAGAAATTATCACTGGTATATATTTCACTTTCACTCTATAGAATGCTAGTGTAAAGGTCAGTTCTTGGTTGTTTAAGGAAAGTAGGATGTGTATTTTCAGTAAAGAGTGTATGAAGAATGAAATTACATTTTGTGAAGGGAAAGGAAAGTAGGTCTGACTTACAAGTGGCTGTTTCAGGATGGGAGAACAAAGTAATGGGTACAGATAGTGATAAGAAGGTTTTATGGAAAGTGGACACCGAGGGAAGGGTTTTGTGCAAAATACACGTTTTCTTGAGATGTTGAATTGCCTTTGATAATAGATTTTAAGTTTCCTTACCTCTGAAGTGATATGGTCTTTGTTTACCTTTGAAATCTTCTTTAATGCTTTGGCTAAGTGAATATATTGTTTCACAGTGATCTATATGATTCCATCTGACTTTTATAAACCCTTTTGATATTTATCAACAAAACTTTCTAAATAACTTAACTTCTAGCTAACTTTGGGATGCTTCAGAGGGCCCTGAAACACCCCAAAGAGCTATTAAACTACCTGGGTTCATCGGACATGTTAAGTACATGGGAAGTACTGTTGAAAGAGTGAAAAGTATTAACAGTTTATATTGCTTGTTTGATGTTAATAATATAGATAGCCTAGAAATTATGTGAAATTCATAAAAATCTTATGTCCTGGTAAAATGTTGCCAGTTATAATTCTAGTTATCATGTTAAAGTGTTACTAGTCACAGCAATGACCAGGTTACTTTGTTAATTACAATTTAATCAAGTTTAAAACATGCCTTCTATGATTTCACTCTGATGATTTTGCAGGAATACTGCTGCTTCAAGATTTATGGGAAAGAATTTTCTAAGATTAACCAATAAACAAATTTTGTTTGTTTTTTATCTGGTAAACTGGTAACAGACTGGAATTTAGTCTAGTGTCTATGTTAAGAGAACAAAGCTTTCTTAGAATGCAGTTTTTGATAATGGATTATGAATTTCTTTGCCTTTAAGTGATTTATATTTGTTTTTAAAATCTTTTATTACTTTGATAAAAGTAAATAGCATGATTTAGGATTATGGTACATGTAGACAAAGCTCATCCTGCTTTTAAAAAAATAAGGCCTCACTGTTAGACTTTTGCTATCCTAATGTCCTTAAAACATGGCAACAGTCTACTCCTAAATTGCGGAATTAAAAATAGGTGAAAAATAGCTGTAACTCAAAGAGTCAGGGCTGTGGGAAATCCAAGGTGGCCGCTTGGCTTTTCCTTGCTCCCTGACAAACCTCATTTTTATCTGATGGTTTAAAGCCTTCCCTGGCTACAGGGTTAATGCCCTCACAATGACAAAAAATTATATTTCACTTAATAGTAAGTTCTAGTTTTGCTGGTTTAGTACGACTCATTTCTGAGATAGTTCCTTGTTATGTTATATTGCTAAAAGTTTTAATTAATTAAGTTATTTAAAATGACAATCTAAGTTTGTTTCTAAAGCTTATCTCAATAACTAATCTTTGGATAAAGGTGAGAAGCGCCATGATGTACACCAGGAGATTAACACCTGACTATAATCATGTAACTAAGTCAGATGACCTGGGGTATACTCGGCTATACTTAATGAAAGTTCTTGACTTAAATTCTTGCTTACGACCTTACTCATACTTGCTAGCTATATTATTTTCTATGTCACTTGTTTCAGAAGTGTTTCTTACGTTACTAAATGCGTGCCTGAGCCTGTGATAAAATGCTGATATGCAGTTCCATATGAGATCAATGATTGTAATAATGTAACTCTAGATATGGGAAGAAGCAACAAGAGGGGATATTTTCCTGGACCAAGAAGCTAGTAAGACAGGTATGGTCCAGAGACTCTTGCTACTCACAAGGCCTGGTCCAAAAATAGCACACGAGTGGCCTCTCAATGGGATCTTCCCAAGACCTGGGAATGAGCCTTCCCAGCACCGTGGGACACAATGGCCACGAAATGCCCCCCAAACATGGTCAAATATGCGGCTATGAAGGGACCCTGCTGACTGGAAGTTGGTGCTTGCCAGCTATCTCTACAAAGATTACATCATGACCATCCAAGCTGTTGACCTTCAACACCCCTTGAAAGGAGTTCAGGGTGGAGATCAGAAATAAGGCACTCTGCTCTGGGAAAAACCCAGAAGAACCGTCCTTCAGAGAGTCAGATGCTTTCAGGTAAAGGTTTTTCTGAGCACAAATTCCTGCATCTTCTCTCACCCAGAGAAGCACAAATGTCACAAACCAATCTGGTCCTGGTTCTCCTGGCTAGCCCCTGAGCAGCTTTTCTACTTCTGTTAATCTTTGGGCCATATATCTTTAAATTTCTCATTAAGTTGGTTTCTTCTAGGATACAACAAATCTCCAAGTGATAGTTTGACAAGAATATTCCCGGCCAACACCCAGACAGTGCTGAAACAAGCCACCTTATTATTCCATGGACTCTCATCTCCCTCCATAAACGCACCCTGACAGAGAGCAGGCAATGAGAACCCAGAGCCCCATGATGGCCCTCGAGCCAGAAGAAACCAGAGATGTCATCACCCCTTTTCCTTTGAGACTGAGTTCCCAAATGCCTGCGAAGGGAAATAGGTAGATAGACATGAGCAGAGTATCAACAGGGGCCACAGAATTGGTCCTAGAAGTAAAGAGAGGGAGGAACGTGGTGACTCAAGGACAAAAGAGCAGATGAAACCAAGGAGGGTCTTGGAATGCAGGAACAGAAAAACCCGACCCTTATCATCTTTCCCTCCCCTATGTTGTAATTATTAATGGATTTTAGGTCCTCCTGAGAAGTATAACCTGTCTCCCCTCCTATCCCATAGGGAGAAGGTGTTTGCCTTACTTTCCTCCAACTCTCACCCAGTTTATATGCCTCATCCAATCAGCAAATGACTGGTAAGACCTCTATTCCACTCCTTGTACCCTGGGTCTAAAAGTGGACTGAGGACCTCTTTTCAACGTTGCTTCTCCTTTGAGCTGGCCTGCTTTTCTAACAGCATCTCCCATTCAAATAACCTTTATTTCCATATCATTCTGTCTCATTTTTGGAAATCCTTTTCCAACCCACACACGGAGCATGCTTAGATGATACAGATATAGAATAGACTTATTAATAGATGGTATAGATACAGTGCAACTTAGTAGGACTCTAGGGGCCCTTCTTCAGACAAGCCTTCCCTGATGCCTTGTGCTGTATCTCCTCTCTTAAGTACTTAGATTTGATCCACATTTCCTGAGTTGTTTTGCAGATGTGAAAATCCCTCTACAGAACAGAAGACACTAACTACTTGACAACTAAGAGCATACAGCCTCAGGCCTCCTGGAGCCTAAGGACTGATAATGTTAACCCCCATGACAACACCCTGTTCCTTCCCCAAACCAGAGAATTGTATACCAGCAGATCACTCCTGCAACCCTCACCCCTCACCTGGCTTTTAAAAGTGCTTTGCTAAACTCTTAAGGGAGTTTGGGCTTTTAGGGTGTGAGCCACCTGTCTCCTTGCATAGCCCTGCAACAAACCTTTCTCTGCTTCAGACTCGGATGTTTCAGTGTGTCTGACCTCAGTGTGCATGCACAGACACTTGTGCTAACAGTAGAATAAGTGTACTTGATATAGATATAGCATAGATGGAAATAATAGAAACATAGAATAGATGCAGTTCCTATAGTTGTAGAAGAGATGGAGATGATACAGATATAGAATACCCTTGGTTGATAAAAATATGGATGTATGATGTAGACACAGAATAGTTGTAGATGACTTAGATATAGAATATATGTATATATCAAGCCAGGAGAAGCAGCCTCCATGTTCTCTTCTTAGTTTCCTGACTCTGTTGTCTTTTTAAGTGTGGCGGATTCATGTTGATGTATGGCAAAACCAATACAATATTGTAAAGTTAAAAAATAAATAAATAAAAAATAAACATTAAAAATTATTTTAAAATTAATGTCAGATGAAGGAAAGTAGGAACATAGAAGAATAGTAAAGACTTAAATGGCTATATAAATAAAGCATCTGATCAGTTCAGTTCAGTTCAGTCGCGCAGTCGTGTCCGACTCTTTGTGACCCCATGAATCCCAGCACGCCAGGCCTCCCTGTATATAGTTCTGCCCAAATTTCCTCAAAGACCCAGGCTTCCTGGTAAATTACTGTCCTCAAACTATCTAAGGACATTCAACTAATCTCTCAGCAATTCAAGGCTTGCCTATTAGCTCAATTTAAAGAAACCACCTGTAGTGCAGGGGACTCCAGTTCCATTCCTGGGTCAGTAAGATTCCCTTGAGAAGGAACAGATTACCCACTCCAGTATTATTGGGCTTTCTTGGTGGTTCAGCTGGTAAAAAATCTGCCTACAATGTGGGAGACCTGGGTTTGATCCCTGGATTGGGAAGATCCCCTGGAGAAGGGAAAGACCACCCATCCCACTATTCTGGCCTAGAGTATTCCTGAACTGTGTAGTCCATAAGGTTGCAAAGTTGGACACAACTGAGCAACTTTCTTTTTTTTTTTTTCAATTTCACTTTTTTTTTTTTTCAGATTGAGCAACTTTTCACTCAACAATTCAGCCAAATTTTTAATTAACCATATTTTTTAAAATATTTTAAAAATTTTATTTGGCTGTGCTGTGTCTTAGTCGTGGCTCATGGGATCTTTGATCTTGTTGCAACATGCAGAGTCTTTAGTTGCAGCATGCAAATTCTTAGTTGTGGCATGTGAGATCCAGTACCCAGATCAGGGATCAAACCTGAGCCTCCTGCATTGGGACCTCGGAGTCTTAGTCACTGGATGACCAGGGAAATCCTACAGCCAAATATATAATCATGTTTGTCTCTTTTTACTGAAGATTTAAAAAGTTCTATGTATTGCCAGTGAAATGAAATTGTCTTCCTTGGCATGACATCCAACTTGTATTCAGAGCTAACTTGTTTGAGCCCCTAAAACCTACTTTACCTTCCTTGATTCTGGATACTCTTGTAAATGGGATGCCTGGTTGCTGGCTGGCCATTGCATCTAAGGGAGTGCTATGAATTTTACTTCCATCTTCTTTACCTCTAAAAATTAAATTGGATACATTCAAGAACAACTATATAATATTTTAGTATCTGAGGATACAGTAAGCCCTCATTACTTCAGGGATAATTTCTGCATCTGAAAAAGGCAGTAAAAAGAGCATTCTCTATGAAGATGACTTGTGATACCATCTGGAAAATGGCATGCTGAGTCATGTTTCAGAGTTTTGTGCATTAGCAATTATTTGATTACCCTTTTACCAGAGAGTATAGCTATCTTTACACACAGAGTTCTACCATAGGTTGTAAACATAGCACAAAATAAAGTGAACAAGGATACTTAACATTCTGCTCTTTTCTATTTATTGTGCTTTGAATGTACTTTTTAGCTTTATTTCCTTGCAAACTTGCTGACATTGCATACTATTTATAAAGTTGTAGCTACCAAACTTAAATGGAAAGTTTCATATTTATATGATGACTATCCTGAATAGTTTCATTTTACATTATTTCACATTTTATGACAAAAAATATATTAGGATAGCACAGTTATGAATCATTTAGTGTCTAGCGTATACAAACATAATTGTCACCTAAGATGATACAAAATACATAAAAGAATCTCTTATAACTCAATGGACATATTTGAAACCCTACAAATATTCCTATTATGAAGAATACTATATCACAGAATAATGAGCAAAAGAATATGGATGTGTAATTCAATAATTATTTCTAAGTTGTAGCTACCAAACTTAAATGGAAAGTTTCATATTTATATGATGACTATCCTGAATAGTTTCATTTTACATTATTTCACATTTTATGACAAAAAATATATTAGGATAGCACAGTTATGAATCATTTAGTGTCTAGCGTATACAAACATAATTGTCACCTAAGATGATACAAAATATATAAAAGAATCTCTTATAACTCAATGGACATATTTGAAACCCTACAAATATTCCTATTATGAAGAATACTATATCACAGGATAATGAGCAAAAGAATATGGATGTGTAATTCAATAATTATTTCCATAAAAAAGAAAATCTGAATTCAGATCTGTGTGGTTATTTAGTAGAGGAATAACTCTGATTATTAGTATAGGGAATGTTTAATATAATATGCAGTCATACTGAAGTACTCATCTGTGATGTTATATCTTACTTTGATATTTCCCTGAGTTCATCTCTAAGAGAAAGGTAATTAAAAATAAAAATGCAATGCTTATTCCTATCACAAATCATACTTTATTGCAATGCATACTTTTAGATACACATTTAAAGAGTATCCATCATAAATTTTTATGTTGTACATGAAAAGTGGGTAATATTCCAAATAGGTAATAACTTTAGAAATTGTATGGAAATGAATGGCACAAATGTGCTTGTGCGCTTATTTTGAATACATATAGCAGTAAAATTCATCACTCAGGAAATTCTCTATTTAAATGCTTGTAAGTTCAGAATTCCTCTGCAATCAGATTTTTTTCCTCCCCTAGTTCTTTTTTCATTTGTTTATTTCTTTGATTTTTTATTAATATAGAAAAGAAGTGAATAACCAAACCAAAAATCAAGGGATGTTAGTACATCCCAGTTTTTTTTTTTTTTTTTAAAGTCCACAGCTAATTCCTTGGAGCACCTAGGGGTCTATAACACACTCAGAACTTCTTTCTGCTTCATGCATCGAACTCACAATGGTCATCTATTTTATATATGGTAATACACATGTTTCAACAGTTTTCTCTCAAGTCATCCTGCCCTCACCTTCTCTCACAGAGTCCGAAAGTCTATTCTTTGCATCTGTGTCTCTTTTGACCTTTGCATATAGGATCATCATTACCGTCTTTCTAAATTCCATATATATATGTTAATCTACATTGGTGGTCTCTTTCTGACTTACCTCATTCTGTATAATAGACTTCAGTTTCATTCACCTCATTAGAACAGATTCATATGCATCCTTTTTATAGCTGAGCAATATTCCGTTGTGCGTATGTCCCATGACCTCCTTATCCATGCATCTAGTGGACGTCTAGATGCTTCCACGTCCTAGCTATTGTACACAGCGCTGCAATGAACACTGGAGTACATGTGTCTCTTTCAACTCTACTCTCCTTGATATGTATGCCCAGCATGGGATTGCTGGATCGTGTAGCAGTTCTATTTCCACTTTTTTTTTTTAATAGAATCTCCTCACTGTGCTCCATAGTGGCTGTACCAGTTTGCATTCCCACCAACAGTGTAAGAGAATTCCCTTTCTCCACAGCCTCGTCCAGCATTTATTGATGACATATATAGATAAAGAAATGTACCATGTTCTTGGATTGGAAGAATCGATATAGTGAAAAAAGAATATACTACTCAAAGCAATTTATAGATTCCACACAATCTCTATCAATCTAATGGTATTTTTAAGGATTTAGGACAAACAATTTCACAAATTCTGTGGAAACACACACAAAAAGTACCTTGAATAGCCAAAGCAATCTTGAGAAAGAATAATGGAACTGGTGGAATCAACCTTCCTGATTTCAGACTGTACTACAAAGTTACAGTCATCAAGACAGCATGGTATTGGCACATAGACAGAAATATAGATCAATGCAATAAAATAAAAATCCTAGAGAAAAAAGCAAACACCCATGGACACCTTATCTTTGACAAAGGAGGCAAAAATATACAATGGAGAAAAGACAATCTGTTTAACAAGTGGCACTGGGGAAACTAGTCAACCATGTGTAAAAGAATCACACTAGAATACTTTCTAACACTATACACAAAAATATACTCAAAATGAATTAAAGATGTAAATATAAGTCCAGAAACTATAAAACTTAGAGGAAAACCTAGACAGAATACTTTCCAACATAAGCCAAGGCAAGAACCTCTATGACCCCCCTCCGAGAGTAATAATGATAATAAAGTCCCTTATTAAACTTAAAAGTTTTTGGACAAAGAAGGAAACTATACAGTGAAAAGGGAGCCTTCAGAATGGGAGAAAATAACAGCAAGTAAAACAATTGACAAAGAATTAATCTCCAAAATATGCAAGCAGTTCATGCAGCTCTATACCAGAAAAGTGAAAAACTCAAACAATAGGCCAAATAACTAAACAGACATTTCTCCAAAGGAGACATACTGATGGCTAATCAGTTCAGTTAAGTTCAGTCGCTCAGTCGTGTCCGACTCTTTGTGACCCCATGAATCACAGATCGCCAGGCCTCCCTGTCCAACACCAACACCTGGAGTTCACCCAGACTCACGTCCATCGAGTCCGTGATGCCATCCAGCCATCTCATCCTCAGTCATCCCCTTCTCCTCCTGCCCCCAATCCCTCCCAGCATCAGAGTCTTTTCCAATGAGTCAACTCCTCGCATGAGGTGGCCAAAGTACTGGAGCTTCAGTTTTAGCATCATTCCTTCCAAAGAAATCCCACGGTTGATCTCCTTCAGAATGGACTGGTGGGATCTCCTTGCAGTCGAAGGGACTCTCAAGAGTCTTCTCCAACACCACAGTTCAAAAGCATCAATTCTTCTGCACTCAGCCTTCTTCACAGTCCAACTCTCACATCCATACATGACCACAGGAAAAACCATAGCCTTGACTAGACGGACCTTAGTCGGCAAAGTAATGTCTCTGCTTTTGAAAATGCTATCTAGGTTGCTCGTAACTTTTCTTCCAAGGAGTAAGTGTCTTTTAATTTCATGGCTGCAGTCACCATCTGCAGTGATTTTGGAGCCCAAAAAAATAAAGTCTGACACTGTTTCTGCTGTTTCCCCATCTATTTCCCATGAAGTGATGGGGCCAGATGCCATGATCTTCGTTTTCTGAATGTTGAGCTTTAAGCCAACTTTTTCACTCTCCTCTTTCACTTTCAACAAG
>SJXQ01005569.1:242047-303440 GCA_006408695.1 Aepyceros melampus | reverse complement strand
CCCCATCTATTTCCCATGAAGTGATGGGACCAGATGCCATGATCTTCGTTTTCTGAATGTTGAGCTTTAAGCCAACTTTTTCACTCTCCTCTTTCACTTTCATCAAGAGGCTTTTTAGCTCCTCTTCACTTTCTGCCATAAGGGTGGTGTCATCTGCATATCTGAGGTTATTGATATTTCTCCCAGCAATCTTGATTCCAGCTTGTGTTTCTTCCAGTCCAGCGTTTCTCACGATGTACTCTACATATAAGTTAAATAAGCAGGGTGACAATATACAGCCTTGACGTACTCCTTTTCCTATTTGGAACCAGTCTGTTGTTCCATGTCCAGTTATAACTGTTGCTTCCTGACCTACATTCAGTGGGCTTGTAGAAATATACAGTGACATATATCCACCAGTATAGTATCATGCAGAGTAGTTTCACGGCCCTAAAAACATATTCTGTGCTCCTTATCTATTCATCCCTCCCTCACCTTCCCCAGGTAACCACTGATCCTTTTATTGTTTTGTGTTTTCCAAAATGTCATATTTTTGGAATCATACAGTATGTAGCCTTTAGGGACTGTTTTTTTTTTTTTTCACTTAGTAATATGAATTTGTTTCCTCCATGTCTTTTCAAAGCTTAATAGCTCATTTCTTTTTAATCACTGAATAATATTCCATTGTCCCTATATACCACAGTTTGTTTATTCATTCACCTACTAAAGGACATTTTGATTGCTTCCATGTTTCAGCCATTATGAATAAAGCTGCTGTTAACATTCTTGTGTAGGTTTTGGTGTAAATTTTCCATTCATTGGGGGTGATACCAAGGATCATGATCTCTAGATTATTTGTTACGGGTATGTTTAGTTTTGTAAGAAAATGTCAAACTATATTCCAAAGTGGCTGTTCCATTTTGCGTTCCCACCAGCGGTGAATGAGAATTTCTATTGCTTCACACCCTTGTCGGTATTGGATGTTGGTAGTATTTTGAGGTTTGACTATTCCAGTAGGTGTGGAATGGTATCTCATTTTAATTTGCCACACCCTAGTAAATCTATATGTCTTTAGATTTAAAGCAGGTTTCTTGTAGACAGCATATAGTTAGATCTTGCTTTTTGGTCCACCTTGACAATTTCTATCTTTTAATTGGTGTATTTAGACCATTAATGTTTAAAGTGATTTTTTATATAGTTAGATTAATATCTACAATGTTTGTTCCTATTTTCTAGTTGTTGCCCTTATTCTTTGCCCCTATTTTTTGTTTTCCATTCTTTTTCTGCCATTTCTTATTTTAACTGAGCATTTTATGTGATTTATTTTCTCTTTTTTAGCATATAGGTGGTTCCTTTTTAAAAAATAAAACAAACTTTTTTAGTGTTTTCTCTTTAGAGTTTGCAATACACATTTATAAACAATCCAAGTTCACTTTCCTTTAGGATACTTCTTCATACATAGTACAAGTACTTTCTAATAACAAAATAATCCTGATTCCTCCCTCCCATCCCTTGTATCAGTGTTAGCATTCATAACACATATACATAAACATGCCTAAAGATATGTATTATGTGTTATGTATTACATATATGGACATATGTATTCATATACACTGTTGCTATTTTTATTTTAAACAAATTATGTTAGATCACTTAAGATAGAAAGTAAAAGTTTTTATTTTACTTTCATTTATTCCTTCTCCAGTGCTCTTCCTTTCCTTATGTAGGTACGATTTTCTGACAGATCATTTTCCTTCTCTCTGGAGAATTTCTTTTGACATTTCTTACAAGACAATGCTACTGATGACCAATTCTCTCAATTTCAAGTATTAAGTATTAAATTTTAAATTTATTTATTTATTTATTTATGCCCTTGCTGGATCTTAGTTGCTACATGTGGGCTTTCTCTAATTGCAGAGAGCAGGGGCTACTCTTTGTTGCAGTGTGCTGACTTCTTATTATGGTGACTTTTCCTCTTTTGGAGCACTGGCCCTAGGCACACAAGGGCTTCAGGGGTGGTGGCACATGGGCTTAGTTGCCTCACAACATGTAGGATCTTAAATCATAGACCAGGGGTCAAACTTTTGTCCTCTGCATTGGCAGGCCAATTCTTAACCACTGGACCACCAGGGAACTCTTAAATCCCCTCAGTTTTGGTTTGTCTGAGAAAGTTTTTATTTCTCCTTCACTTTTGAAGGATAATTTCACAAAATTCTTGGTTGAAATTTTTTTCTTTTAATACTTTTAATACTTAACTCTCCTCTCGTCTCGTTTCAGTGATTTCTTTGGTGAAGTTGTATAATAATTTAAATCTTTGTTCCTCTGTATATAAGGCATTTTTCCTCTGACTTCTTTGAAGGTTTTGTCTTTATCTGTGATCTCCTTCAGTCTGTATATGATATGCCTGTGTGTAGGGGTTTTGTTTTTTGTTTGTTTATTTGCTTTGGCATTTACCCTGCTTAGTGTTCTCTGAGCTTCCTGAATATGTGGTTTGGTATCTGCCATTAACTTGGGAAATTCTCAACAATGATTGTCTCAAATAATTCTCTTTGTTTTTCTTTTTATTCTTTTTTCATGTATACCTTTTTTAGTTGTTCTTCAGTTTAGGGATATTCTGTTCTGTTTTGTTTTATTTTTCCCAAGTCTTTTTTTTTTTTTCTTTGTTTTTTTTCACTTTGGAAGTTATACTGACATATACTCAAGATTTTTATTCAGCTATGTCCATCCCACTAATGAGCCCATCAAAGTTGTTCTTCTACTGTTACAGTGTTTTTGATCTCTAAAATTTATTTATTTTTTTTTTCACTATGAAGTCATTTACTAAAGAATAACAATGATTCAATTCACCAAAGAGTTACCTGGACATTAGGCACTCTGTGAGCACAAGTGAAAAAGCATCGAATGTTACTAAATATTGTTTAGATGCTGTAATGTTGCAGATGTTGGTGCTAAAGAAGTCAAGTTCAGGGAGATAACAGAATAGATTCAGTTCAGTTCAGTCGCTCAGTCGTGTCTGACTCTGCATCCCCATCAATCACGGCACGCCAGGCCTCCCTGTCCATTACCAACTCCCAGGGTTCATTCAGACTCATGTCCATCGAGTCAATGATGCCATCCAGCCATCTTATCCTCTGTCGTCCCCTTCTCCTCCTGCCCCCAATCCCTCCCAGCATCAGAGTCTTTTCCAATGAGTCAGCTTTTCGCATGAGGTGGCCAAAGTACTGGAGTTTCAGCTTCATCATCATTCCTTCCAAAGAAATCCCAGGGCTGATCTCCTTCAGAATGGACTGGTTGGATCTCCTTGCAGTCCAAGGGACTCTCAAGACTCTTCTCCAACACCACAGTTCAAAAGCATCAATTTTTCGTGCTCAGCCTTCTTCACAGTCCAACTCTCACATCCATACATGACCAGAGGAAAAACCATAGCCTTGACTAGACGGACCTTAGTCAGCAAAGTAATGTCTCTGCTTTTGAATATGCTATCTAGGTTGGTCATAACTTTCCTTCCAAGGAGTAAGCGTCTTTTAATTTCATGGCTACAATCACCATCTGCAGTGATTTTGGAGCCCCAAAAAATAAAGTCTGACACTGTTTCCACTGTTTCCCCATCTATTTCCCATGAAGTGATAGGACTGGATGCCATGATCTTCATTTTCTGAATGTTGAACTTTAAGCCAAATTTTTCACTCTCCACTTTCACTTTCATCAAGAGGCTTTTTAGGTACATACATGGAATAAGTCTCAGTCTTAATTAGTATGCTTCTGGGTAATATTTGGTAGGTTTTATTTAATATTTCTGTAAAGTGGTGTCATGGGTGAGATTAGTTTGGAGTTCTCTTTGTTTTTCTTCATCTTTTTGAAAGTGTAGGGGCCTATGTAGCAGATAGACTATATATATATATATATTACCTTGGTAAAAAAGATTTGGAAGCTCTTTTTGTGCTTCAAAGGGTTTTAGATAGCTTAGAATTAACTATTTTTAAATGAACTGCTCTGGGAAACAGTCCTTTTTTTTTTTTTAGTGTATCACTTTGGCAAATCTGTTTTGTAGTTCATATTACTCAGTTCAAGACTATCTGTCTGTTCTGCGATTGGTGGTGGCATTTTACATTTTCTTAAAAAAAGTTTTTAAAAAAGATACATACACACACTCACACACACATATGCACATATAATTTAAGTTTGTAAATGCATAGGCATAGAATGGAGAAAATTAGTCTCTTATGATTTAGTTAACATCCCCTAGATCTGTGATTATTTCTGTTATTAGTGTGTGATGTCAATTTTCCTTGTTTGATTTAGAAAATGACATATATATCCTTAATTTCCCCCAAGATAGGTCATTCGTTTATTAATTTATTTATCATAATTCAGTTATTTCTGTATATATATAGTTTCTTTTCAGTTTTTCTTACGTGAATTTTTGTAATTTCAAATTTGTTGAGTTGAATGATTAACTCACTTGTTTTTCACTTTTTCACTTTCCATTAACTAAATATGTTAGGTCATCAGTTTTCTTCCCCAAAAGCTTTAGTTTTATTTCATTAATTGAGAGAAAAGGCTTTAATCATTTTCTATGCATTGCTACTGCTGCTGCTAAGTCGCTTCAGTTGTGTCCGATTCTGTATGACCCCATAGACGGCAGCCCACCAGGCTCCCCCGTCCCTGGGATTTTCCAGGCAAGAACACTGGAGTAGGTTGTCATTTCCTTCTCCATAAAATTTATTTTTGATTCTTACATTGCCCATATGTTCATGCGTGCTATCTGCTTTATCCATTGGAGAACTTAATGTATTAATAATAATTGTTTTAAATTCCTAATCTGGTAATTCCAACATCCCCACCATATCTGAGTTTGGTTCTGATGCTTACTTTATCTCTTCAAACTGTGTTTTCTGTCTTATGCCTTCTAACTTTTTGTTCTTGTTGTTGAAAGCCAGACATGATGTATTGGATAAAAGGATCTCTGGTAAAGAGGCCTTAGTGGTGTGGTGGTAAGGTAGGGAGGAGGGGAAGCCTTCTGTAGTCCTGTGGTTAGGTCTTAGTCTTTTTGTGAACCTGTGTGTGTACTGTGAACTGTGTGAGCTCTGTCTCCCTCCCTACTTCCTGCTGTATTAGGTGAGATAGGATGGCTGGGGTGATCTAGAACTGGGTATTTCCCTTCTCCCACACGGAAGACTGCAATGGATTGGAATCAGGTATTTCCCTTCTTCAGGTCAGTTAGGCTAAAACTAAACCCCATTAGTCTGCTGCTGCTGCTGCTGCTGCTAAGTCGCTTCAGTTGTATCCAACTCTGTGCGACCCCATAGACGGCAGCCCACCAGGCTCCCCCATCCCTGGGATTCTCCAGGCAAGAACACTGGAGTGGGTTGCCATTTCCATTAGTCTAGGCTAGGGTAAAATAATTTCTCTTGAGAGTAGGCCTTGTTAAGAACCAGTAGAAGGCTGTATCATATTTGAAAATGGTTACTTTCCACCTGCTAGAGCTAGAGGGGACTTTTCTCCAATATTCACTGTGAAACCAAGTTAAGCTCTTGGAGGTAAAACTTAACAAAAATGTGGTTACTCTCTGATTTTTTATCTCTCAGGCTTGTTCACACCAAACCTCCAGCAATTTGTCAGTTATAGTTTAGGTTCTAACCTGACAGTGGTTCCCTTGAAAGTTTCTATTTGAGAGTTTCCACTCTAGGGTGCTTTAATTGTCTGTATCTGCCTCTCTGTTGCTCCAGTTTTTTGGGTGACAGTTTGCTTTGTGAATTCGCTAGTCTGATGGATCAAAGAAGAGTTGCTGGTCTTTTGTTTGTTCAGCTTTCTACTTGTTAAGAAGGAATGATGATTTCCTAGCTCCTGGAGGTTTCTTTTTCACTTTTGGAGAATAGTATTGCTAAATATAGAAATTTTGTTTTGTTTTGTTTTTGTTTTCGTTTTCCTTTCAGCACTCTTAATATCTCATCCACTGCCTCATGGCTTCATGGTCTTTAATGGAAATGGGATGTTAAACTTATGGATTCCTTGTACATAATAAGTTGCTTCTCTCTTGCTGTTTGCGAGATTCTCCCTTTATTTTTGGCTTTCAGCAGTCTGACTCTACTATGTTTCTGTACTGACTCTATAAGTTTATCTCACCTGCAGTCACTGAGCTTCTTGCATGTGTAAATTCACATCTTTTGTTCAGTTTAGAAGGCTTTCAGCTGTTATATCCAGCCATTATAGCCGTTAAGAATTTTTTCAAATATTCTTTTTGCACTTTTCTCTCACCCTGGGGCTCCTATTTTGTGTACACCTGATGCCCACACAGATCCCTTAGGTTTCTGTATTTTTCTTTCAATCTTTCTCTTTCTGTTCCTCAGTTCAGTTCAGTTCAGTCACTCAGTCATGTCCGACTCTTGCAACCCCATGAATCACAGCACGCCAGGCCTCCCTGTCCATCACCGTCTCCCGGAGTTCACTCAAACTCACGTCCATCAAGTCAGTGATGCCATCCAGCCATCTCATCCTCTGCTGTTCCCTTCTTCTCCTGCCCCCAATCCCTCCCAGCATCAGAGTCTCTTCCAATGAGTCAACTCTTGGCATGAGGTGGCCAAAGTACTAAAGTTTCCACTTTAGCATTATTCCTTCCAAAGAACACCCAGGGCTGATCCTAAGACTGGATAATTTCAAATGACCTATTCAAAGTCACTAATTCTCTCTTCTGCCAGTTCAACTCTGCTGTTGAAACTTCTAATGAATTTTTAATTACTGTTTTTAGTTCCAGAATTTTAATTTCTATTTCTGCTATGAATTGAATATTTATATTCTTCCAAAATTCATATGTTTTAGTGGAATACTCAATGTGATGGTATTTAGAAGAGGGGCCTCTCTGGTAGGTAATTATGTCATGGGAGTGGAGCCCTGTGAATGGGATTAGTGCCCTTTGTAGAAGAGGCCAGACAGCTTACTCACTGTCTTTCTGCCATGTTGAGGATAGAGTGAGAAGTCAGCAGTCTGCAACCTGGAAGAGATTTCTAACCAGAACCTGATCATTCTGGCACCCTGATTTCAGACTTCTAACCTCCAGAACATTGAGAAATAAATTTCTTTTGTTTATAAGCCACTCAGTCTATGATACTTTGTATAGCAGCCCAAACTGCTAACAGAGTTTCTCTTTTAGGTTTCTACCTTTTTATTGATAGTCTCTATTTGGTGAGAAATCTTTCTTCTGGTTTCTTTTTATCAACTTCAATTTAGCATATTAAGATGTTGATTTAAAGTCTTTGTCTAGTAAGAACAATGCCTTGACTGTTTCTGGACAGTTTTTTTTTTTTTTTTTTTTAATTTCTTTGTTTCCTTAAGTGAGCCACACTGACTTTTTTCTTTCATGCCTAATTTTTTTTTAATGAGACCTTCTGAATTTTATAATGTGGCAATTATAGAAATACAGTTCTACCCCCTCATCAGGGTTTGTTGTTGTTCTTTGTCATGGGTTGTTGTTATTTGCTTATTAAGTGACTTTTATAAAACTTTTTCCAACGTGTGTATTCTTTGTCATGTATGGCCACTGAAATCTGCATTCTGTTGCCTAGTCATTGGTTGTGTTTTGATAGAATTACCTGAAGTGATTGGAATCAACAAAAGAGAAAAAGGAGAAAGGCTTCTTCCAGTCTTTGTAGACTGGCTCTGTGTTGGGGTGCTCCTTCAGTGCCTTGTCAAGCAGTTTATAACCTTGCCTTAGCCTTTAAGTTTTGCTTGCACAGAATTTGCAGACAGGCTAAATGTAAAAACTTTGGATCTTCTTGGGCTTTTCTGAGCATGTGTCTTGCCCTGTGTGTGTTCATGGCCTTCTTGATTCTCTAGTGTACATGGGGGCCTTTACAGTCCCTATTCTTGCATGTATCTCCTTTTCTAGTCTCTTTCTTTTCTTGGCTCTCAGTCTAGCTCTTGTCCTAAGTGTTGTCTCTTTCTCAAAGTGCTGTATCTAACACCTTTGCCTTTAAATGCTTTCAGCAAAAGCTGCCCAGGAAGTGGCCCCAGCCCTGAGAATGCTCTGAGTAGGATGAAACAAAGGGAAACCTTTGTGTAGGTCCTTAATGGAGCCACAAGAGAGGTCAAGACCCAAAACCACAGTGTTTTGAGAATAAGGTTTGTGTTGCTCCCTCTGACTCTAGAAACCTGACCAGGATTGCAGGCTGCCATCCTCACTACTAGTTTTTGTTTGTTTGTTTTCCTTGTGGAAAGATTCTTAAACTCCAGGTTAAATTTCATATAGACATGGGAATATTCAGTTTATTTACTCCTTATTGAGTTACTTTTGGTAGTTAGTGCCTTTCAAGGAATTTTTCTGTTTCATCTAAGTTATCAAAATGTTGGCATTCTACTATTCATTATATTCTCTTTTAAATATGTGATATGTAGTAATGTCTCATTTTCTATGAAAATATTGGTAGTTTTTGTCTTATGTTACTTTTTTTTGCTCCAGTTTATCTACAGGTCTATAAGCTTTATTGATTTTTTAAAATAACCCATATTTGTGTTTATTTATTTTCTCTTATTGTTTTTCTTTTTTTAATTTCATTGTTTGTAAGTCTTATCTTTTTTACTTTTCACCTTCTATTTGCTGTGACTTTAATTTGCTCTTTTTTTCTTTTTTCATGAAGTAAAAAGCATCTATTATTGATTCGAGATCTTTCCCCCCCTAATATAAGCAGTTGATGGTTTAAATTTCTTTCTAATCACTGCATTCACTGTACCCCACAGATTTTGATATATAATTTCAATTTTCAGTCATTAAGGTATTTTATAATGTCCCTTGTAATATTTGTCTTTGATCTATAGAAGTCCTTAAAATTGTGTTGATTAATTTCCAGATCAGTGGTTTTCCAAATAGTTTTCTATTACTTTGCTAGCATGTGAGATGAATACAATTGTGCAGTAGTTTGAATGTTCTTTGGCATTGCCTTTCTTTGGGATTGGAATGGAAACCGACCTTTTCCAGTCCTGCAGCCACTGCTGAGTTTTTCAAGTGTGCTGGCATATTGACTGTAGCACTTTCACAGCATCATCTTTTATGATTTGAAAGAGCTCACCTGGAATTCCATCACCTCCACTAACTTTGTTTGTAGTGATGCTTCCTAAGGCTCACTTGTTTTCCTATTCCAGGTGTATGGCTCTAGGTGAGTGATCACACCATCATGGTTTCTGGGTCATGAAGATCTTTTTTGTATAGTTCTTCTGTGTATTCTTATCACCTCGTCTAAATACTTTCTGCTTCTGTTAGGTCCATACCATTTTGGTCCTTTCTTGTGCCCATCTTTGCATGAAATGTTCCCTTGGTATCTCTAGTTATGTTGAAGAGAGCTCTAGTCTTTTCCATTCTATTATTTCCCTCTGTTTCTTTGCATTGATCACTGAGGAAAGCTTTCTTTGTCTCTCCTTGCTATTCTTTGGAACTCTGCTTTCAGATGGGTATATCTTTCCTTTTCTCCTTGGAGCCTTTTACTTCCCTTCTTTACTCAGCTGTTTGTAAGATCTCCTCAGACAACCATTTTGCCTTTTTGCATTTCTTTTTCTTGAAGATGATCTTGATCCCTGCCTCCTGTACAATGTCATGAACCTCTGCCCATAGTTCTTCAGTCACTCTATCAGACTAATCCTTTGAATCTATTTGTCGCATCCGCTGTATTATCAAAAGGGATTTAATTTGGTCATACCTGAATGGTCTAGTAGCTTTCCCTACTTCCTTCAATTAAAGTCTGAATTTGGCAATAAGGAATTCATGATCTGAGCCATAGTCAGATACTGGTCTTGTTTTTGCTGATGGTATAGAGCTTCTCCATCTTTGACTGCAAAGAATATAATCAATCTGATTTTGGTATTGACCATCTGGTGATGTCCACGTTTAGAGTCTTCTCTTGTGTTGTTGGAAGAGGGTTGCATTCTCTCGGCAAAACTCTGTTAGCCTTTGCTCTGCTTCATTTTGCATTCCAAGGCCAAACTTGCTGTTCCTCCAGATATCTCTTGACTTCCTACTTTTGCATTTCAGTGCCCTATGATGAAAAGGATACCTTTCTTGGGTGTTAGTTCTAGAAGGTCCTGTAGGTCTTCATAGGACTGTTCAGCTTCTTCAGCTTTAGTGGTTGGGTGATAGACTTGGATTACTGTGATATTGAATGGTTTGCCTTGGAAATGAACAGAGATCATTCTGTTGTTTTTGAGGCTGACCCAAGTACTGCATTTACAACTCTTTTGTTGACTATGAGGGCTTCAGTTCAGTTCAGTTCAGTTCAGTCACTCAGTTGTGTCTGACTCTTTGTGACCTAATGAAGTTAGTTAAGCTGCTCAGTCGTGCCAACTCTTTGCGAGCCCATGGACTGTAGCCCACCAGGCTCCTCCGTCCATGGGATTCTCCAGGCAAGAATACTGGAGTGGGTTGCCATTTCCTTCTCCAGGGGATCTTCCCAACCCAGGGATCGAACCCAGGTCTCCTGTATTAGAGGCAGACGCTTTAACCTCTGAGCCACCAGGGAAGCCCTTGTGACCTAATAGACTGCAGCATGCCAGGCTTCCCTGTCCATCACCAACTCCCAGGCTTGCTCAAACTCATGTTTGTCGTGTCAGTGATGCCATTCAACCATCTCATCCTCTGCCATCCCCTTCTCCTCCTGCCTTCAAGTCAGTTCTTCACATCAGGTGGCCAGAATACTGGAGTTTCAACTTCACTATCAGTCCTTCCAACAAATATTCAGGACTGATTTCCTTTAGGATTGACTGGCCGGATCTCCTTGCAGTCCAAGAGACTCTCAAGAGTCTTCTCCAACACCATGGTTCAAAAGCATCAATTGTTCAGTGCTCAGTTTACTTTATAATCCCACTCTTACATCCATACATGACTATTGGAAAGACCATAGCCTTGACTAGAAGAACCTTTGTTGGCAAAGTAATGTTTCTGATTTTTAACATGCTGTCTAGGTTGGTTATAGCTTTTCTTCCAAGGAGCAAGCATCTTTTAATTTCATGGTTGCAGTCACCATCTGCAGTGATTTTGGACTCCAAGAAAATAAAGTCTCTCACTATTTCCATTGTTTCCCCATATATGTGTCCTTTTCATCATAGGGGACTGAAATGCAAAAGGAGGAAATCAAGAGATACCTGGAGTACAGCAAATTTGGCCTTGGAGTGAAAAATGAAGCAGAGCAAAGGCTAACAGAGTTTAGCTAAGAGAACGCACTGGTCATAGCAAACCCCTCTTCCAACAACACAAGAGAGGACTCTACACATGGACATCACCAGATGGTCAATACCAAAATCAGATTGTTTATATTCTTTGCAGTCAAAGATGGAGAAGCTCTATACAGTCAGCAAAAACAAGACCAGGGGCTGACTGTGGTTCAGATCATGAATTCCTTATTGCCAAATTCAGACTTAAATCAAAGAAAGTAGGGAAAACCACTAGACAATTCAGGTATGAACTAAATCAAATCCTTTATGATTATACAGTAGAAGTGACAAATAGACTCAAGGGATTAGATCTGATGGAGTGCCTGAAGAACTATGGACAGAGGTTTGTGACATTGCATAGCAGGCAGTGATGAAGACCATCCCCAAGAAAAAGAAATGCAAAAAGGCAAAATGGTTGTCTGAAGAGGTCTTGAAAATAACTGAGAAAAGAAGAAAAGTGAAAGGCAAAGGAGAAAAGGAAAGATATACCCATCTGATTGCAGAGTTCCAGTGAATAGCAAGGAGAGACAAGAAAGCCTTCCTCAGTGATCAATGCAAAGAAACAGAGGAAAATAATAGAACAGGAAAGATTAGAGCTCTCTTCAAGAAAATTAGAGATACCAAGGGAACATTTCATGCAAAGATGGGCACAAGAAAGGATAGAAATGGTATGGACCTAACAGAAGCAGAAGATATTAAGAAATAGTGGCAGTAATACACAGAAGAACTATACAAAAAAGATCTTCATGACCCAGATAACCACGATGATGTGATCACTCACCTAGAGCCAAACATCCTGGAATGCAAAGTCAAGTGGGCCTTAGGAAGCATTAGTACAAACAAAGCTAGTGGAGGTGTTGGAATTCCAGTTGAGCTCTTTCAAATCATAAAAGATGATGCTGTTAAAGTGTTTCACTCAATATGGCAACAAATTTGGAAAACTCAGCAGTGGCCATAGGACTGGAAAAGGTCAGTGTTCATTTCAATCCCAAAGAAACGTAAGGCCAAAGAATGTTCAAACTACTGCACAATCGCACCCATCTCACCACCAGAAAAGTAATGCTCAAAATTCTCCAGTCTAGTCTTCAACAGTATGTGAACCATGAACTTCTAGATTTTCAAGCTGGATGTAGAAAAGGCAGAGGAACCAGAGATCAAATTGCCAACATCCACTGGATCATCAAATAAGCAAGAGAGTTCCAGAAAAAGATCTATTTCTGCTTTATTGAGTATGCTGGTGCCTTTGACTGTGTGGATCACAACAAACTGTGGAAAATTCTTCAAGGGATGGGAATATCAGCCCATCTTACCTTCCTTCTAAGAAATCTGTATGCAGTTCAAAAAGCAACAGTTAGAAATGAACATGGAATAATAGACTGGTTCCAAATTGGAAAAGGAATACGTCAAGGCTTTATATTGTCATCCTGCTTATTTAACTTATATGCAGAGTACATCGTGTGAAATGCCGGGCTGGATGAAACACAAGCTGGAATCAAGAGTGCTGGGAGAAACATCAATAACCTCAGATATGCAGATGACACCACCCTTATGGCAGAAAGTGAAGAGGAACTAAAGAGCCTCTAGATGAAAGTGAAAGAGGAGAGTGAAAAAGTTGGCTTAAAACTCAACATTCAGAAAACTAAGATCATGACATCTGGTTCCATCTCTTCATTGCAAATAGATAGGGAAGCTATGCAGGCTACTCCATTTCTTCTAAGGTATTTTTGCCCACAGTAGTAGATATAATGGTCACCTGAATTAAGTTCACCCATTCCAGTCCATTTTAGTTCACTGATTCCTAAAATGTCGATGTTCACTCCTGCTATCTTCTGTTTGACCTCTTCCAAAGCAGTCTCTGTCAATTTCCTATTTATCCTCAATCATTTATCCCTGTTAATCTGGGGCGTGTGGATGGTTGATGGGAAATTTAAAACACTACAACACTCTCCTAGAAAAAGCAGCAGCTTCTTTCATCTTTTTCTTTCTTTTAAAAATTTATTTATTTATTTACTTATGTGGCCATGTTGGATCTTAGTTTTGGCTTGCAGAATTTTCATTGCTTCATGTGGATCTTTCACTATGGCACATGGACACTATAGTTGTGGCACCTGGGCTTCAGAAGTTGTGGTGTGCAGACTTAGGTACTCCAGGGCATGTGGGATCTTAGTTCCCTGACCAAGGTTTGAACCCATTTCCTCTGCATTGCACAGCAGGTTCTTAACCACTGGAAAACCAAGGAAATCTCCAGCAGTTTCTTTTTTCACTACATTTCCTCCTGGTTGTTGTAAGTTTTTGACTAGGTTACAGATTTCTTCAGAAGTGAATTATAACTGTTTTTTAAAGAGTAATTTTTTTTACTAAGGTATAACATACGTTTCATGTGTACATTATATTCTACTTCTATATACACTACAGCATGCTAACCACCAAAAAGTTAGTTTCTATTCATTACCATACAGTTAGTCCCCTTTACCTGTTTAAATCTATCGCCTCCACTGCTCCTTCCCTTCTGTGCTATCTGTGTGTTTATTTTTGTTTAGTTTGGTTATTTAATATATTGTTTGCTTGTTTTTATATTCCACATATGAGTGAAATTATATGATATTTGTCTTACTTCATCGGACTTGTTTCATCTTAGCATAATACCCTCAAGTTCTATTCATGTTGCTGCTGATGGCAAGAATTTACCCTTTTTATGGATGAGTAGTGTTCCATTGTATATGTAAATGATATCTTATTTATCCATTCATTCAATGATGGGAACTTAAATTGTTTCTATACTTGGCTACTGTAAATAATATTGTGATGAACATATAGGAATGCATATATCTTTTCAAGTTAGTATTTTTGTATTCTTTGAATAAATACCCAGTAGATAGTCATCTAGTTTCTTTCTGTCTCTCTCTTTCTCCCTCCCTCCCTCTTTCTCTTTGCATGTGGCTATCAAGTTTTTTGACACTATTTATTGAAGAGACTGTCCTTTCTCCACTGCATTTTCTTTGCTCTTTTGTTGTAAATTAACTGTTCTATATGTGTGGGTTCATGTTAGGGGTCTCAATTCTGTTTTGTTGATCTGTATAACTCTTTTTCGCCAATGCCATGTTGTTTTGATTGCTATAGCTTTGTTTGCTATAGTTGGATTCAGGAAATGTGACACCTCCAGTTTTGTTTCTTTTTCTCAGGATTGCTTTAGCTATTCAGGATCTTTTGTGATTCCATATAAACTTTAGAATTTTTTTTGTTCTATTTCTGTTAAAAATGTTCTTGGAATTTTGATAGAGATTGCATCAAGTCTGTAGATTACTTTAGGTAATATAGACATTTTAGCAATGTTAATTCTTCTAATCCATGAGTGCAGAATATCTTTCCATTTATTTGTGTCTTTTTCAGCTTCTTTCAACAGTACCTTATCATTTTCAGTATACAGGTGTTTACCTCCAATCACTGCAGATGGTGATTGCAGCCATGAAATTAAAAGACGCTTACTCCTTGGAAGGAAAGTAATGACCAACCTAGATAGCATATTCAAAAGCAGAGACATTACTTTGCTGACTAAGGTCCGTCTAGTCAAGGCTATGGTTTTTCCTGTGGTCATGTATGGATGTGAGAGTTGGACTGTGAAGAAAGCTGAGCACAGAAGAATTGATGCTTTTGAACTGTGGTGTTGGAGAAGACTCTTGAGAGTCCCTTGGACTGCAAGGAGATCCAACCAGTCCATTCTGAAGGAGACCAGCCCTGGGTGTTCTTTGGAAGGAATGATGCCAAAGCTGCAACTCCAGTACTTTGGCCACCTCATGCGAAGAGTTGACTCACTGGAAAAGACTCTGATGCTGAGGGGGATTGGGGCAGGAGGAGAAGGGAACAACTGAGGAGGAGATAGCTGGATGGTATCACCTATTTGATGGATGTGAGTTTGAGTGAACTCCGGGAGTTGGTGATGGACAGGGAGGCCTGGTGTGCTGCAGTTCAAGGGGTCTCAAAGAGTCAGACATGACTGAGTGACTGAATTGAACTAAACTGAACTACTTCCTTGGTTAAATGTATTTCTATGTATTTTAGTCTTTTTGTTGCAATTGTCAGCGAGATTACTTTTCTAATTTCTCTTTCAGTTACTCATTATTAATGAGATAGCCACAGATTTTTACATGTTGATTTTGTACCTTTTGACTTTATTATATGCATTTATTATTTTGAACAGATTTTTGGAAGAATCTTTATGGTTCTGTCTATATAAAATCATGCTATTTACAAATAGTGATAGTTTTACTTCTTCCTTTTCAATTTGAATGCCTTTTATTTCAATATTGAATCATGTCTTTAAAGCAGTGTTCATTTTCTGGTATTGGCATCAATACCTTACAGTTCTATGTAGTACAATTCATCACCCATGTTTGGAGGATATGTGAAGGTGAGAATGCTTTTGCTCTGTTATTAAATTTGGTCAATGATTCTATGGAAGGTTAAGCTTCTTTTTTGCTGTTTTTAATTATGTTGTGTTTTCTCTTCCAAGTACTCCTATTTTTTTTACCTTGTAGACCTGAACCTCCAAAGGCAGGAGTGCTGGGGATTCTTGTGCCAAGGAAAGCATGGTGCTGAATGGTGAAGGAAATGGCTAAAGGGCTTTGTTTTAGTAGGTTACAGAGAAGACTTTCCAAGCTGAGTGGCTGTCTTTACAAAAACTGTGTGTTCTTGTTTGAACGTTCAAGCCTTTTGTGTGTTTTTTTTTTAAGCTTTCTTTTTTTTAATTTTTTTCTTTAATTTTTATTTTTTAGTTTGTTTTGCTTTACAATACAAACTGTTCAAGAGTGCGGAGGTTAAGAAAGCTCACTATAGGTCATTCTAGGGAGACTTAACACTTTAAAAAACACTAAAGCTTTTAATTCATGAACATATAACTCTCCATTTATTTAGATATTCTTTTATTTCACTCAACAGCATTTTATAGTTTATACTGCAGTAGTCTTATATGCTTCTTGCTAAATGCATTCCTTGTTTTTTGTGTGTGTGTATGACAAAATCATAAATTCAGATGCTATCTTTAAACTTTATTGAGATATAAATTGTGTATACATGCTGACTTTGAGAATTTAATGTATACATTTTTATCATGAAAAGGAAACTAATATCTTCCTCTGATAATCTTCAACTATCAGAAACCTATAATAAATTTTGTAAAAATATGTTTTTAGCATCTATGGTGATGATCATATAATTTTTATTTTTATTTCTCTTACAATGATGGATTAAAGGTCAGGGTTTCCTAACATCACACTATTCCTGCATTCCTAAAAGAAACCTCACCAGGTCCTGATATATGATTTCTAATTAAATTTTGCTTGATTTTATTTTTTATTTATGATTTTGCATCAATATTTTAAGGGGTTTATAGTATCTTGTAAACTTGAAAAAAATCAGGCTTTATTATCACTGATAAACTTTGTTCATAAAAAGCATTTATATTTATTATGGTCAGAAATAGTTCAGGTTTTAGTGTTATCTAAATGGTTATTAAAATTATGTAAAAGCACTTGTGCTAATGTTTTACTTTATTTTGTTTTCTATGGGAATTTCACTGTTATTTCTCAATATCATCCCCAATGGAAAAATACCTACTTAACACTCTGTCTTCACAAGACCTGTTTGGGCAAGTTATGTTTCCTAGAAAATTAAACATTTTTTTTTTGCAGACTTTCAAAAATGTTATATTCACAACTTTATACATATCTTCCTTAACTTATGGTATCATTATATACCAATAAATTCATCACAAATTGAAAATATAAAAAAAATAAAAATGCAGTTAATACATTTAACCATGCCTACCTTAAGTAGATACTTTACTGGATCACAATAAATTGTGGAAATTCTGAAAGAGATGGGAATACCAGACCACCTGACCTGCCTCTTGAGAAATCTGTATGCAGGTCAGGAAGCAACAGTTAGAACTGGACATGGAACAAAGGACTGGTTCCAAATAGGAAAAGGAGTATGTCAAGGCTGTATATTGTCATCTTGCTCATTTAACTTATATGCAGAATACATCATGAGAGAAGCTGGGCTGGAAGAAGCACAAGTGAGATTCAAGATTGCCAAGAGAAATATCAATAACCTCAGATATGCAGATGACACCACTCTTGTGGCAGAAAGTGAAGAGGAACTAAAAAGCCTCTTGATGAAAGTTAAAATGGAGAGTGAAAAAGTTGGCTTAAAGCTCAACATTCAGAAGACAAAGATCATGGCATCTGGTCCCATCACTTCATGGGAAATAGATGAGGAAACAATGGAAACAGTGTCAGACTTTATTTTTGGGGGCTCCAAAATCACTACAGATGGTGACTGCAGCCATAAAATTAAAAGACGTTTACTCCTTGGAAGAAAAGTTATGACCAACCTAGATAGCATATTGAAAAGCAGAGACATTACTTTGCCGACTAAGGTCCATCTAGTCAAGGCTATGGTTTTTCCAGTGGTCATATATGGATGTGAGAGTTGGACTGTGAAGAAAGCTGAGTGCCAAAGAATTGATGTGTTTGAACTGTGGTGTTGGAGAAAACTCTTGAGAGTCCTTTGGACTGCAAGGAGATCCAACCAGTCCATGGGATTTCTTTGGAAGGACTGACGCTAAAGCTGAAACTCCAGTACTTTGGTCACCTCATGTGAAGAGTTGACTCATTGGAAAAGACTCTGATGCTGAGAGGGATTGGGGGCAGGAGGAGAAGAGGATGACCGAGGATGAGATGGCTGGATGGCATCACGGACTTGATGGACGTGAGTTTGAGTGAACTCCGGGAGATGGTGATGGACAGGGAGGCCTAGCGTGCTTCAATTCATGGGGTTGTAAAGAGTCGGACATGACTGAGCGACTGAACTGAACTGAAGAATAAATTAAACCAAGGAAGTGAAAGATCTATACACTGATAAATAAAAATTAAGAAGACACAGATAAATCAAAACATATCTCATGTTCATGGTTCAGAAAAGTTAATATTGTTAAAATGTCTATACTATCCAAAGTCACCTACAGATTCAATGCAATTACTGTCATAATTCCAATGACATATTTCACAAAAATAGAATAAACAATCTTAAAATTTACATGGACCCATAGAAGATTCCAAATAACTAAAGCAATTCTGAGGAAGAAAAACAAGGCTAGAGGGATCACACTTCCTGATTTCAAACTATACTTCAAAGCTATAGTAATCAAAGCTATGTGAGGCTAGCATTAAAAGACATGTATACCAATGAGAGAGAATCAAGATCCCCGAAATAAACTCCCACATATATGATCAACTATTACTTGAAAATGGAGCCAAGAATACTCAATGGTGAAAGTACAGTCTCTTTAAAAACTGATGTTGGGAAACCTAGATAAATTCATGCAGAAAAATTAAATTGGATCCCTATATCACTTACATAAATTAACTTAAAGTGAATGAAAGACATATATATAAGACTTGAAACCATAAACCTCTTAGAAGAAAACATAGGGTTAAAAGCTTCTTGACATAGATTTTGGCAACAATTTTTTGGATATGACATGAAAAGCATTTAGCAATAAAAGAAATAATCAGTGAAATTACATCAAACTAAATGCACAAGAAAAGAAATAATATAGAATGGAAGAAAATATTTGCATATCATATATCTGAAAAGGAATCAATATCCAAAATATATAAGCAACTCATACCACTCAGAAGTGTTAAACAAATTAATGAAGGAGCAGTGTGATTAAAAATTGGGGAAAGGACTTGGTCCATTTTTCTGAAGCTGACACACAAGTAACTAATAAGTACATTAAAAAATGTTCAACATCACTAATCATCAATTCAGTTCAGTTCAGTCACTCAGTCATGTCCGACTCTTTGTGACCCCATGAATCGCAGCATGTCAGGTCTCTCTGTCCACCACCAACTCCCGGAGTTCACTCAGACTCGCTAAACATCAGGGAAATGCAAATCAAAACCACAATGAGATACCACCACATTCCTGTTAGAATATGACTGTTTTCAAAAAGACAAGAGATTAAAAATGTTTGTGAGGACATGGAGAAAACGGAACTCTGGTGCACTGTTAGTGGGAATGTCAACTGATACAGCCTCTAAAGAAAAAAGTATAGAGAGGTTCGTCAAAACCTTAAACATAATTCCCATATAATCCAGAAATCCTACTTTTAAGTGCTCTCTGAGTACTCTCACACCTATTTAGCTGCTTCAGTAGCCCCTGCCCCAAAGCTGTCCCTCACACGGTCCATGTGCCTGCTCACTGGCCCTTCTTATATTTTGCATCACCTCCTCAATTACCACTCAATTTAAAATGACAGTTTTAAACATGACTTCCCTGCCTTGTTTTATAGTATAGTGTATATAATCTGTCCAACATTTTACATATATTACTTGTTTCTATATCTATACAGGCAGGAATTTTTTAAACTATGTTTTGTGTACTTTTATACTGCCAGTACCTTGAAAAATGCCTCCTAAAGTTAATCAACACTAAATATTCATTGGAAGGATGATGCTGAAATTCCAATAAATTGGCCATCTACTGTAAGAGATTCCAATAAATTGGCCATCTGATGTAAAGGAGTTGAGTCATTGGGGAAAGACTCTGATGCTTGGAAAGACTGAAGGCAAAAGGAAAAGGGGGAAACAGAGGATGAGATGGTTAGATATCATTACCAACTCAATGGACATGAATCTGAGCAAATTCTGGGACATAGTGGAGGAGAGAGGATCCTGGTGTGATGAAGTTGCAAAGAGTCAGACAAGACCGAGTGCTGAACAACAAAGGACAATACCCGGAACATACTGGTGACTCAACAACTATTTGTTGACAACATGATCAATAGACAGCTTAAGCCTTTGTGGGTTTTTTTAGTGATGTTTCCTGTGTTTCTTAGTTCACATGAAGCATAAATGAATCATTTCAGCATCGATTCTCTTGTGAGCAGAGTGCAGACCATTTTTTATCCTGTCTGCAGTAACAGAAAAGGAGGAAAATATATCTGAGAGTTTCGTCCACAGCTCCCATCCTTGAAAAGCTCTTCAAGTAATGGGAAAGTCTTTAAGAGCTCTCAACCTAAGGTTTTCTCTATTCTTCACCAAAGTCAAAGGGGTTCATAACAGTCCTCCCACCTGAACTGAAGCAGACCATGTTATTATGTGTTGTTCACAGGGTCTAAAAACATGCTGTAGTGTGCATTTATGGATCTATGACAGAGCATGTAGGAGTAACAAGGTTGAGAGAAATACATCACAAGAGTTTATTTTAATCCATGTGGCCATATGCTAAACATTTAAAAAAAAAACTAATGCTATTTTAAATTCAAAAATAAATAATATCATTAAATGTAAATCAAACATATTGGGAAAAACTCCTTTGTTGAAACTCAATCTCCCATTTCCTTAGAATAATGAAATACATTGAAATAATAATTCTGATCTAGGTAACAGTAATTTCATGCTTTGATTTGCTCACTCCACTCCAAATACATCACAGTGATATGCAAAACACAAATGAACAAATATACAACAGGGTCTCGAAACAAGATAAAGAGAAATGGATTTGAAACAAAGCAAGAGAAGAACCAAAGCCATGAGCTGCTCTGGGCCCATCATAGGTGATGGTGGATGTGGTTCAGCTCTCGAGTGAAAGTAACAGTAGCTAAAATGTCTCTTTGCAAGAAGGAAGACATGGAATTAATCTTAGGGGATGATTTGTAATAGATTTCAAAATGTATACTGCTGCTGCTGCTGCTAAGTCGCTTCAGTCATGTCCGACTCTGTGCGACCCCATAGAGGCAGCCCACCAGGCTCCCCCGTCCCTGGGATTCTCCAGGCAAGAACACTGGAGTGGGTTGCCATTTCCTTCTCCAATGCATGAAAGTGGAAAGTGAAAGTGAAGTCGCTCAGTCGTGTCTGACTCTTTGTGACCCCATGGACTGTAGCCCACCAGGCTTCTCCGTCCATGGGATCTTCCAGGCAAGAGTACTGGAGTGGGGTGCCACTAGTGTATATTTATGATGTTCAAAATGTAGGTAAGTCACTTTCATTAACATACTAAAATGAATCACAACCATAGAATGAAAGAAATGAAGTGAGAGGTAGGTATAAAAGAAGCAATTGGATATCTGTACAGTGGTGAGCTTATGATTATAATCCTCTTTTGGCTCAGTGGACCAGATTCAGAATACACATGGCCAAGCCAGAAGGGAAAGGTCCCCTGGGTCAGGGAATAAAGCAGGCAGTGGGAACTCTTTAAAGTTAGTGACCTAGAGGAAGGTTCACAGCTTCTAGCCAGAACCTGGGATTAAAAAAATGTCTAATTCTGGAAGATCATTTTCCCACAGTATTCCAATAAAGGTTGTCAATCTTTAACTGGGAAAGCTTTGTCAGATCTAAGGGCCCAGGAGGCAAGGAACATAGATGTGGACTCAGTCTTGGGAACAAGGCCAAACGGTGTACTAGCTTTGGATCTGACACCATCCTGACATCATGCAAGAGGCACTAATTCTAAACTTCTAATTGCAAGCCTAAAAGGTCACTGTGACGTCTTGCAAAGTAGAAGCTAAGAGGGTTTCCAAGTCTGCTTGGAAAGGAGTTGCCTAATGTGGACTTTGTATGAAAAGAAACTTTTTAAAGTGTGTTTTGTCATGCCACTGAGGTTTCAGGATTTGTTTTCTTTACTGTCAGGTTGTGTTAATAATCAAATTAATATGACAACTATTTTTATTTGGTTAGTAAAACAAAAGTAACAGGTAAAATGGTTAGTTAAAATATGCCATGGGTTCTTTCTTGGCTTGGAAAAGAATAGAAATCTTGATAGCTATAGAATTTTTATATATTTAAAAATTTTGTCAATATAACAAAAGGCAGAGGAGAGGATAAGAAACACAGAAAAAAGATGGTAACCATGTGGTAGAAATAAGTCCAAATACATCAATAATTGTAGTGAATATAATGAAACTGAACTCACTGATTAGAAGACAAATATTACCATATTACAGAAAGATAGCAATATATAGCAATGACCTATTTATAAGAAACACATCTGCAACACTCCTGAAATGAACTTGAAATAAAAATGAGCTGGAAAGCAATATTAAAAATGGGAATAACTTATAATACAGGGCAGATCTCATTAACAGGAATAAAGAGGAACACTACATGGTAATAAAAAGAATAATTCACTGAACAGATATAAAACCTGTGAACTCTGAATGTTCACATCATTCTGGCATTAAAGAATGTGAAATAAAATCCAACAGCAAAAAAGGGAATTGACAAATCCACAATTGTATTGGGATATTTTAAAACACCTTTATGGGAAACTGACAGATGAAGGAGAAGAAAAAATTAGCGAGACTAAGAATCTTAAATGAATAAAAATAGGCATATATGTCTGTAAATCTATACATTTATCCCTACATCTGTTAAAGTAATACTCTAAGATATTCTCTTAAGAGTACAAGAACTATAACGATTTAAAGGAATTGAATGTAACTTCCTATTGCTTCTTACTGAGTTGAATTTGAATTTTGAGTATCTTTTGAGCAGCAAGAAATGAGAGCTATCAATCATCTTTGTATTTGCATTCCTGTTTTTTTAGTTGGTGGCAATGATAATGTAATACGTCATTTGCACTGCTTTCATTGTCTTTAGTAAATTTTTTTTGAAGTTCAGTTATATAAACAATGAGTAGCATATGTATGCTTTGTTAGCAAAGTTCTAAGTGATCAGTGTTTAAAAATTAAAAGACTGCTACATGGAATACTGTGGAAGAGAGACATTATGGAGTAATTTATTTGAAGATACTGTTCTACAGTTTTGGGTAATTACATTTACTTTTCAAGGAGTTGTGTTTGTTGAGATGTATATTAATAGAGTGGTTGTTTTGGGGAGGTGTGCCTCAGGGATGTTTTAAAATGCTTTCTACCAAAACAAATAGTAAACACATATCTGTATTACAAACACTGGAATTAAATATTTCATAAGGTAGAAATGATTTTAAAGACAATACATTCATTCAGGCATGCATAAACTGGAGCAAAGTCACACATTTGGTTTCAGATTTCAAAGACGTGCTATCATCTAATCTTCTTTGCCCTACAGGTATTAGTTAGGAATTATTAATGAAAGGGAAGCCCTCCTTATCAAAAAGCAAAACAATACATTTTAGACACCTGAAGTAAAACATTTTATAGACCACTGAATCTGTAGGATTGACATATGATGATACTAAATGAAAATTTGTGTCATGCAGCTAAAAAGTATTTATAAATCTATATGTTTAAGTTCATTTGTTACTAAACAAATAGAAAATAAATGCTTTTAAATTTCTAGTTTTTAATTTTTTTAAAGACCAACCCTAAGAACAGGAAGTTTACATTAAAGATTGTAAAAATTTATAAGAGAGAAAACAAAGGAACAAAAGAGGGACTTTGCAAAACTGGAAATTCATTCTTTTAAGATAGTCTAATAAAACACAACATTCTCTAACAAGACTAATTTAGGAATTGATGAGGCTGGATGGGAGCAGAGAAAGAGCACAAATAAATAAAATCAGAAAGGACAAAAGAAAAAAGTATAACTTACTGGTATGCAGAAGGTAGAAGATACTAGAGAGCTGATAATGGACAAATTCCATGTTCACTGATGCCATGCCGATAGCTTGAAATCTACTGTGGCAAAGTATTTACACCACAGAAATTGACAAATGCTACAGATTAAAGTTAGGAGAAGGAAATGGCACCCCACTCCAGTACTCTTGCCTGGAGAATCCCATGGATGGAGGAGCCTGGTAGGCTACAGTCCATGGGGTCGCGAAGAGTCAGACACGACTGAGCGACTTCACTTTCCTGCATTGAGAAGGAAATTGCAACCCACTCCAGTGTTCTTGCCTGGAGAATCCCAGGGACAGGGGAGCCTAGTGGGCTGCCGTCTATGGGGTCGCACAGAGTCAGACATGACTGAAGCGAGTTAGCAGCAGCAGCAGCAACAGATTAAAGTTACTTTGGGGGATACAATTTACCAGCATACAGCAATTCAGAGAAGAATCTTTAATCATTATTAATGAATAATTTTACATCAATAATTTTGAAAAGAAAACAGGATTGTTTTCTAGAAGACTATGAATAACCCAGAGCCTGGTAGGCTACAGTCCATGGGGTCGCAAAGAGTCAGACACGACTGAGCGACTTCACTTTCCTGCATTGGAGAAGGAAATTGCAACCCACTCCAGTGTTCTTGCCTGGAGAATCCCAGGGACAGGGGAGCCTAGTGGGCTGCCGTCTATGGGGTCGCACAGAGTCAGACATGACTGAAGCGAGTTAGCAGCAGCAGCAGCAACAGATTAAAGTTACTTTGGGGGATACAATTTACCAGCATACAGCAATTCAGAGAAGAATCTTTAATCATTATTAATGAATAATTTTACATCAATAATTTTGAAAAGAAAACAGGATTGTTTTCTAGAAGACTATGAATAACCCAAACCAGTATGAACCAATGGGCAGTGAAAAACTGAATACAAGTAAAAGTGTCCCTTCACAGGAGATCCCAAATCCATACAGTTATTATGTGAAATTTTAAAAACATTTCAGAAAATAGAAAAGGAAGGGAACTACTCAACTCATTGTATGAGGTACATGTAACCTTAATTCTAAATAAGAAAAGGACAGTACAGAAAAGAATCACAAACCACTCTCTCCTAAGCACACAGATCAAAAAGACTAAATAAAATAAATGCTGGCTTAATTTAGCAGCATATTATAATAAATACAATAAATACATAGAGATATGTAGAATAAGTAGGCTTTGTCAAGATTGTAAGATTATTTAAAATAATAGTCTATAAAATATACCACTTTAACAGAAATCACAGAAATCAAAATGTGATCATCTTATCAGAGACAGATGTAGCATTCAAAAGTAAAAAATTTGTTATGAAGAAAATAATTCTCATTTAAAAAACAGAAGATGATTTTCTTAGCCTGACAAAGGATATCCATGAGAAAACTAGAGCAAATACATTTAGTGACTACATTTTAGATGCAATCCTGAAAATTAATTAAAAAAATATAAGGGTAATACCGGAAGCCAGCGTGAGGAATTCTACCTGTGATTGTGGCAGAGATTTGATGGGCAAGNCTCCTTTTCTCCATCTAAAATTTCCTACTATACTATTTCTTCCTAATCTAGTATTTCTAAATAAATAAGTTTTCCTCGCCAACTCCATCCCCATTTCAAATTCCCTGGATCCACTGGGGCTGGACCCCGGCAGGGTAATCTCTATTTCTTCTCCTTAACATGTACCAGAGGATACAGCCACATGAAACAAAAAAGAGAGAGAAAGAGAGAGAGAGAGAGAGAGAAGCAATACAGGTACTGAACAGGATATTTGAACTAGATTAATAAATAAACTTCATGCAGAAATCTACACGGCACCATGTGACCCAACCTATGTACCTCAAGTTCCTTTCATTACACTCTCCTTCCTGTTCTGTCTTCTGGCTACATTTGCTTATTATGAGATTTTTATTTAGGGTCTTTAACTCTTTCCCCCTTTTTCTAGAATGTTTTCCCCCACATTCTATTTATGACCAACTCCCTGGAATTTAGTCCCAGATTTTTCATTATACAGGACTGAAATGCAAAAGTAGGAAGTCAAGAAATACCTGGAGTAACAGGCAAATTTGGCCTTGGAGTACAAAACAAAGCAGGTCAAAGGCTAACAGTTTTGCCAAGAGAATGCACTGGTCATAGCAAACACCCTCTTCCTGTTGGAAGAGAAGAATTTACACATGAACATCACCAGATGGTCAATGCCTAAATCAGACTGACTGTATTCTTTGAAGCCAAACATGGAGAATTTCTATATAGTCAGTGAAAACAAGACTGTGAGCTGACTATGGCTCAGATCACGAACTCCTACTTGCCAAATTCAGACTTATATTGAAGAAAGTAGGGAAAACCACTGGACCATTCAGGTATGACCTAAATCAAATTCCTCGTAATTATACAATAGAAGTGAGAAACAGATTCAAGGGATTAGATTGGATAGACAGAGTGCCTGAAGAACTATGGACGGAGGTTCATGACATCTTACAGGAAGCAGTGATCAAGATCATCCCCAAGATAAAGAAATGCAAAAAGACAAAATGGTTACCTGAGGAGGCCTTACAAATGGCTGGAAAAGAATAGAAGTGAAAGGTAAAGGAGAAAAGGAAAGATATACCCATTTGAATGCAGAGTTCCAAAGAATAGCAAGGAGAGATAAGAAAGCCTTACTCAGGGATCAAGGCCAAGAAATAGAAGAAAACAATAGAATGGGAAAGACTAGAAATCTCTTTAAGAAAATTAGATACCAAGACAACATTTCATGCAAAGATGGGCTCAATAAATGATAAAAATGGTATGGACCTAACAGAAGCAGAAGATATTAAGAAGAGGTGGCAAGAATACACGGAAGAACTATACATAAAGATATTCATGACTCAGATAACCATGATGGTGTGTTCACTCACCTATAGCCAGACATCCTGGATGCGAAGTCAAACTGGGCATTAGGAAAGATCACTACGAACAAAGCTAGTGGAGGTGATAGAATTCCAATTGAGCTCTTTCAAATCCTAGAAGATGATGCTGTGAAAGTGCTGCACTCAATATGCCAACAAATTTGGAAAACTCAGCAGTGGCCACAGGACTGGAAAAGGTCAGTTTTCATTCCAATCCCTAAGAAAGGCAATCCCAAAGAATGCTCAAACTGCCATGCAATTGCACTCATCTCACATGCTCACAAAGTAATGCTCAAAATTATCAAAGCCAGGTTTCAACAGTACATGAACCATGAACTTCCAGATGTTCAAGCTGGATTTAGAAAAGGCAAAGGGACCAGAGATCAAATTGCCAACATCCGCTGGATCATGGAAAAAGCAAGAGAGTTCCAGAAAAACATCGACTTTTGCTTTTCTGCTTTATTGACTATGCCAAAGCCTTTGACGGTGTGGATCACAATAAACTGTGGAAAATTCTTCAAGAGATGGAAATACCAGAGCACCTGATCTGCCTTTGAGAAATCTGTATGCAGGTCAAGAAGCAACAGTTAGAACTGGACATGGAAGAACACACTGGTTCCAAATTGAGAGAGGAGTACGTCAAGGCTGTATATTGTCACCTTGCCTATTTAACTTATATGCAGAGTACATTATGCAAATGCTGGATGGGATGGAGCATAAGCTCAAATCAAGATTTCTGGGAGAAATATCAATAACCTCAGATATGCAGATGACATCACCCTCATGGCACAAAGTGAAGAACTAAAGAGCCTCTTAATGAAAGTGAAAGAGGTGAGTGAAAAAGTCAGCTAAAAACTCAAGATTCAGAAAACTAAGATCATCACATCCAGTCCCATCACTTCATGTCAATAAATTGATAAACAATGGAAACCATGAGAGATTATTTTTGGGGGCTCCCAAATCACTGCACATAGTGACTGCAGCCATGAAATTAAAAGACACTTGCTCCTTGGAAGAAAAGCTATGACCAACCTAGACAGCATATTAAAAAGCAGGGACATTATTTTGTCAACAAAGGTCCAACTAGTCAAAGCTACGGTTTTTCCAATAGTCATATATGGATGTGAAAGTTGGACTATAAAGAAAGCTGAGAGCTGAAGAATTGATGCTTTTGAACTGTGGTGTTGGAAAAGACTCTTGAGAGTCCCTTGGACTGCAAGGAGATCCAACCAGTCCATCCTAAAGATATCAGTCCTGAATATTCATTGGAAGGTCTGACGCTGAATCTGAAACTCCAATACTTTGGCCACCTGATGCACAAACTGACTCATTGGGAAAGACTCTGATCCTGGAAAAGATTTAAAGCAGGAGGAGAAGGGATGACAGAGGATGAGATGGTTAGGTGGCATCACTGACTCAATGGATATGAGTTTGAATAAGCTCTGGGAGTTGGTGATGGACAAGGAAGTCTGGCATGCTGCAATCCATGGGGTCGCAAAGAGTTGGACGTGACTGAGAGACTGAACTGAACTGAACTTGATGCACCTGGCATACCTCTGTTTATTTCTTTCTTTGTACTTTTCATAGTCTGTAATCCAAGACTTAATTGTACATTCATTATTTATTACCTTCCCTTTTGTCTGTTTGGGAAACGTATAAAATTTTGTTTTGTTTTGTTTACAGTCATATCCTTAAAGCTCAATACAGTGTATGGCACAAATATACTACTCTGTCATTTGCCAGAGGAATGATGAGTAAATCTCTAAATACTGTAACACAGATACTAGAAACTTCTGGGTGGGGTACAGAATCTTCTTTCCTGGATATGTTTGAGATGTTATCAAACTTTACTCCTCTTCTCTCTACTTTTATAGAAATGTAGATTAATCTTGCTTGAGATAGCTCATTTATTTTTCAGACAGCGTGGTGTCATTCTTTGGACACAGTGTTCTCTTCATTACAATCGCAAATACCATCATATCTTGCTGAAAGGCTGACATTAAACCTAGGCCACCTAGGCTTGATCTGGAGGTACTCAGTATTTCCTGTCAACTCAGAAGCATCTATAGTGGGTGGCTTTTCGTTAGCACCATAGCTTCCCAGACAGCACAGTGGTAAAAAAAAAAAAAAACTGCCTGCAATGCAGGAGACCCAGGTTCGATCCCTGGGTTCCAAAGATCCCTTGGAGAAAGAAATGGCAACCCACTCCAGTATTCTTGACTGAACAATTCCATGGATAAAGGTCCAGGGCATCCAAAGAGTTGGACATGACTGAGCATACACATACACAGTGACCACATCCTACTGATAATAGTAGAAAGGAAACATAAGTATCATATATGTATGCACACACGTGCATGCGTACTAAGTCGCTTCAGTTATGTCCAACTCTTTGTGACCCCATGGGCTATTGCCTACCAGGCTCCCCTGTCCCTGGGATTCTCCAGGCAAGAATACTCACATACTCACATAAAATGATCTAAATCTACTTCTTGTATATTTTTAAATTTAAACTAGGATAACATCTTTCTACTTACCTACAGAGTTCTGCTGCTGCTGCTGCTGCTGAGTCGCTTCAGTCGTGTCCAACTCTGCGCGACCCCATAGACGGCAGCCCACCAGGCTCCTCTGTTCCTGGGATTCTCCAAGCAAGAACACTGGAGTGGGTCTAGATAATAGGTAATATAGTATCTAGAAAATAATATATAATATGTAAAATAATAAATACGTATATCATCTACTTACCTTACTGTACATTGAAAATCAATCCAATTTCAAACAATAGAGTTTTCCTTGGAAAGCTATTATTAAAATGATAGTACCCTAGAATCAAGAAAATAAGGCAACCAACTGGAGTTAAATGTTCATTAAAAAAAAATGGCCACTGAGTTCTGGAGAACTTAGATATCCTCCATGCAATGCCCCTGTCCAGTGACCCTGTGATAAAAGTGTCAAATCATTAATACTTGTAAATCAATCGTGTCACTTAGCACTAATGAATTAAGAATCACTTCGTAAAGACTGTCCAATTCCTGGCTAAGGAAGTGACAGCTGACTTGACCAGGCTTCCTGAGGAGGTTGGCATCTTCAAACAGAAACTGACTCTTCAGGTTTTTCTCCTGTCATCTCTAATAAGACTCAGTATCAATGAATTTGGGGCAAACATAAGGGAAATCTACATGACGACATGCTTTGTTCCATTATGTTTATTTTGTCTACCACTTTCTGTGGAATTATAATTAGAAAAAGATCAAGCACTTCCTTCTATGTTCTCTGCTTTAAAGAAACACAGCTACTGGAGGCCACACGGAATAGAGGACTGGAAAGCTAAGAGGTCAGATACAGCACATCTGACGTGTCTGGACATTCACAAGACAGCTTGGCTACCCATTTGGCTACGAGGGCCATAAGAAAAAGTGCTTAGCAATGGACTTGCCCTATCTCTTGCACACACTTAAGAGCAGATGTGGAAAATACTGGGACACTACTACTGGTTCGAGAAATCTCGTCAGAGGGACAGATATGAGAAGAGGGAACAGAGGTGAGCTCTGGTTTCAAGTTGGACCCTAATCATGCATGCCACATTCCATACATTTTGCTGTTATCATAGAGAAACCTACAAATTTGCTTCTTTTAAGAAAGCCATAGGAAGGCTGATGACAAAAACACCTTAAGTTATCTGCTTTTCACAAGACAGCTTGGCTACCCATTTGGCTACGAGGGCCATAAGAAAAAGTGCTTAGCAATGGACTTGCCCTATCTCTTGCACACACTTAAGAGCAGATGTGGAAAATACTGGGACACTACTACTGGTTCGAGAAATCTCGTCAGAGGGACAGATATGAGAAGAGGGAACAGAGGTGAGCTCTGGTTTCAAGTTGGACCCTAATCATGCATGCCACATTCCATACATTTTGCTGTTATCATAGAGAAGCCTACAAATTTGCTTCTTTTAAGAAAGCCATAGGAAGGCTGATGACAAAAACACCGTAAGTTATCTGCTGTGGTTGGTTCATGGTTTAACAAAATTACACTGAGTACAAAATTACATCCTGATGCAGGATGACCCTAAACACAATAGGATATGCTGATGTGAATGTTTGGGTTCTGGATTTAGAAGAGAACCACTTGGGTTTAACATCTCTGCTGCTGAGTCAGTTCTTACAAGCCATTTAGTCTGAATTTAAATTCTTATTTTTCCTTTTTTATAATGCAAATACCAGACCTAGTTCGTAGGATCATTGTAAAAATCAGATAATACAAAATATATAATCAGTATACTGCCTCACACTTAGCAAGGAATTTAAGGTTATTATATTATACTAACTTAAGTATTATAGAATCTGTTCACTTCTAGTTATTTACCTCTTGTATCTTTATTTTTACTCAGGTTCTCGGGCTTAGTAACCCAGCAACTCTCACATCAGCTAACAAAACAAACTCTCATTCACTTTCCTCCCACGGAACACTGAGCCTGCACATCTACCTTTGTGAATGTAACAAACAGGAAAACAATTCTTAATCCTATACATTACATGTGTAGAAAACCCAGGGAAGGGGGGTGGGCAGAAACTCTGTCAGATAATTTTTTATACTGAGCATGCTGGGTTCCTGGATTTGGGTTTTTAAGTCAGTCCATAATTGACATTCCTGAAGCATATCTAAACAAATCTAAGGTATGACAGTATTTGCATTTTCCGTGTGTTATATCCAGTCATTCACTCAACAACTATTTGATTATATAGTCGAATCAAAGAATTGTGACACTAGAAAGGAGCTTAGAAATGATACAATGCCTCTTTTTCAAGAAAGAGGTCCAAGGAGGTTAAGTGCCTTGTTTGTAATTCCACAGTGTTCCACAGAAAACAAAGAGGAACAAAAGCATCCTGCAAAGCAGTGTGGGGAAGAAAATGATGATTCAGAGCTTCCACTTCGTCTCCAGGATCTTCAAAAGTTTACTGGGGAAATGATATGGATGCACAAATAACTGGAATGCAAGATAGAAAGCTGTAAAGTGCTATGGGGATTTTAACAGAATAAGATGCTACTTCCAGGTAGAAGAAATAGTTGAAGTAAAATATCATGTCTGCACCATCCCAGCATCCGTTCCCCTTTATTCTGTTAGTAGAATTCATATTTTGCTCCCAGGATTCATCCTCCATTACTTTTAGTCCCTATTGTATAGATGGACATAACCTCACCCTCAGGACCAGGTTCAGCATATGACTTTGTCAATGAGAGTACCACATTCCCCAGCCATGGCAGTCACCTTAGAGATGGACACATGAGCCAACGGCAGCCATGAGGACCCTACCCAGAACCGTTTTTGGACACGATAACGATAAATACATTTTACAGATTTTCTCACTTTAGTAAAGCTGGTAAAGTAGTAGAACTTGGAGCTATTGGAAGCCTTTTTTTTTTTTTTTAACTCCAAAAGGAGATCTTGATGAAAATTCTGTTCGGTACAAAAGAAATCAGAGCTAAGAGGTAGGAACATACAGATTTACTGACGATATCCTTTTAGCAGCTAGCAGTTATACCTTAAGTGAATGCAGTGTCTGATCTTTTCACTTTTATGGTATAAATTAAACCAGTTTAATGTGGGATTTTAATTTATAACTGAGAACAGTGATATTTTAACTTGGTCTTGATAGACTGGCAGATATTAGATATGTGTGCATGAGAACGAGTTAAAAGGTAGAGCTCTAGAAAGAGGGTAGAGATATTAAAAATACAGATTAGTCTGAGAAATACAAGGCATGATGTTGGTTGCAACTATGAGTGAAGGGACATAGTGAGAGAATGAGTTGGAAATGCTGCTGCTGCTAAGTCGCTTCAGTCGTGTCCGACTCTGTGCGACCCCATAGACGGCAGCCCACCAGGCTCCCCCGTCCGTGGGATTCTCCAGGCAAGAGTACTGGAGTGGGGTGCCATTGGAAATGCAGGATAGGATTATATTTGGGAAAGTCTTCAATCTTATACCAAAGAGCTGAGGTTAGAGTAGAAATAGGAAACACCACAGACTTTAAAGAAACTTTTGGCACAAGCAGAGCTGTTCTTTAGAAAGAGTAAGAAGGACATTGTCTCTAGGGTGGATTTATAGGGAAAGGATTTTTTTTCTTGGGTAGAGAAGGCCATGTGATAGACATGTTATTAATGTTCTTGAAAGTCTCTTCTTTTTTTCAGATGCAACACCGCACTTCTATTTCATTCTTGACATAAATTTGTGTTCTGTGAGTTGATTTGTTCTACTGATGTTTTCAATTGCTTAAATGTCACTCTTGGTTCCTGGGAAATTCTGGGGGTGTCATTTCACGTTCATGAACATATGTTCACTTTCAGTGATTATTTATAAATTTAATCTCGTTTCCTTGAAATTGTCTTCAATTCAACATTCCTCAAACCCATCACCATTATCTTAACATAATAGGAAAAAAATAATTATACCCATCACAAGCATGTCTACATTTTGGAATAAATTTTCAATAATGATACCTTAAATTCTTATGTATTCTTTTACATTTTTTCATGGTGCCATAACAACCATTCCCTTATTTGATTTTCCACATATCTTGTTAAATACCTAGGAAATCTTTGATCTTGTTTTAGCCAATTAGATGACTACAGCCCAAAGATGCTAAGCTAGTTACTTACCAAGAGAAGACATGATTATTACAGGGCTAGGCTTTAAATTTCAAACTCTACCCCAGAAATCTTTCCATAATTCCAACATAATTCTTCCAAGAAATTAGAGAGTTGAAAAAGGACTGTTCCATCGAATTGAAGAATAAATTCACTTAGGGACTTTGGGATAAAATGTGATGATAAATTTGTGACAGCAAACCTCTTATCCTATAACCTTACCAGTGGCGCTTGAGGGTTAGGACTGACATACCCAAGTATTTATATTAAATATAGAAAGGCAGCTCATACCAGAGTCACCGGTTTGACATTGACCTAGGAAAGGAGGTCTGATCACCTTTCCCACAATAGGAAAATCTTGCCACAGAGATGTCTCAGAGCAACCAGAACAGTGTTGCTCAAGCTTCAGGAGAGGTCAGAATCAATCATACAGAGTTCTTACTGATAGGGCCCACGTGGGGTCTCATTGATAAGATGGTTTGTTATGTCGACCTTGTAAACAAAAAATAAAATCACAGTGATCTGTGAGACTGACCAAATTGCTGAAATGGCATCCTGTTATCTCACTGGCGCTTATCTTCTCAAAGCTGCAAGACCACCAGATTCCAGACCTCTGGCTACGTGACCATCCCTTCAGAGAATTTTTCATTGTTGGGGTATAAGAATGACTCTGTCAGAAAGGGAGAACGCTGGCTCTCCTTAAGAGCCAGTTACCCTCTCTTTTCCCTCTAATAAATTTCCTTTTCTTGCCTGACTGCCAGGCTCACTCCCTTTTTCTCTGCACTCGCCTTGCACTTATAAAAATGCAAATTCCTCAGGCCTACCTTCAGAAATACTTTCACAGTGGGTGTGGATGGAGCTTGTAGTCTGTTTCTAGTGCCTAAGTCATACTTGAGAACAAAAAGCTCCCTGAACCATACTATTCAGGCAGGTTCTGAAGTGATATCAGCATAGCAAGATTTGTGCAGGAGTAGTGTGAAAAGCTGTTCCAACCCAGATAGGCACACTACTGCCTGCTCAGAGTTCAGCAACAGAAACTGATGAGATTAGAGGTATGTAAAGTCCAGTTGAGCTGTTTAAAATCCTGAAAGATGATACTGTGAAAGAGCTGCACTCAATATGCCAGCAAATTTGGAAAACTTAGCAGTGGCCACAAGCCTGGAAAAGGTCCGTTTTCATTTCAATTCCAAAGAAAGGCAATGCCAAAGAATGATCAAACTACCGCACAATTGCACTCATCTCACATGCTAGTAAAGTAATGCTCAAAATTCTCCAAGCCAGGCTTCAGCAATACGTGAACCATGAACTGCCTGATGTTCAAGCTGGTTTTAGAAAAGGCAGAGGAACCAGAGATCAAATTGCCAATATCCACTGGATCATGGAAAGAGCAAGAGAATTCCAGAAAAACATCTATTTCTGCTTTCTTGACTATGCCAAAGCCTTTGACTGTGTGGATCACAATAAATGGTGGAAAATTCTGAAAGAGATGGGAATACCAGACCACCTGACCTGCCTCTTGAGAAATCTGTATGCAGGTCAAGAAGCAACAGTTAGCACTGGACATGGAACAACACACTGGTTCCAAATAGGAAAAGGAGTACGTCAAGGCTGTATATTGTCACCCTGCTTATTTAACTTATATGCAGAGTACATCATGAGAAATGCTGGACTGGAAGAAACACAAGCTGGAATCAAGATTGCCGGGAGAAATATCAATAACCTCAGATACACAGATGACACCACCCTTAGGGCAGAAAGTGAAGAGGAGCTAAAAAGCCTCTTGATGAAGGTGAAAGAAGAGAGTGAAAAAGTTGGCTTAAAGTTCAACATTCAGAAAATGAAGATCATGGCATCTGGCCCCATCACTTCATGGGAAATAGATGGGGAAATAGTGGAAACAGTGTCAGACTTTATTTGGGGGGCTCCAAAATCACTGTAGATGGTGACTGCAGCCATGAAAATAAAAGACACTTACTCTTTGGAAGAAAAGTTATGACCAACCTAGATAGTATATTCAAAAGCAGAGACATTACTTTGCTGACTAAGATCCGTCTAGTCAAGGCTATGGTTTTTCCTGTGGTCATGTATGGATGTGAGAGTTGGACTGTGAAGAAGGCTGAGCACCGAAGAATTGATGCTTTTGAAGTGTGGTGTTGGAGAAGACTCTTGAGAGTCCCTTGGACTGCAAGGAGATCCAACCAGTCCATTCTGAAGGAGATCAGCCCTGAGATTTCTTTGGAAGGAGTGATGCTGAAGCTGAAACTTCAGTACTTTGGCCACCTGATGCAGAATTGACTCATTGGAAAAGACTCTGATGCTGGGAGGGATTAGGGGCACGAGGAGAAGAGGATGACAGAGGATGAGACGGCTGGATGGCATCACGGACTCAATGGACGTGAGTCTGAGTGAACTCCGGGAGTTGGTGATGGATAGAGAGGCCTGGCGTGCTGCGATTCATGGGGTCACAAAGAGTCGGACACGACTGAGTGACTGAACTGAACTGAACTGAAAGTCACCTTAAACAATATTGACAACCAGATATGATACAACAATTTAAATAAGAAATGACTAACCTGAGCGATCAGGTACAAAAGCATAAGAAAATGGTCTGCCATTACAAAAAGTAGTAGCAACCACCGAAGGAAATTAGGTCTCTGACTCACTCATGGGAGCTCCCATTTTCCATGGCAGGTTTATTCCTAAAAAGGAAATTAGCTGTGAAAGGGTCTGCTAAATTCTACTATCACACATTTGAAATCAAATATGTAATTTCCTTATCTGGTTCATCACCTTAAACAATATTGACAACCAGATATGATACAACAATTTAAATAAGAAATGACTAACCTGAGCGATCAGGTACAAAAGCATAAGAAAATGGTCTGCCATTACAAAAAGTAGTAGCAACCACCGAAGGAAATTAGGTCTCTGACTCACTCATGGGAGCTCCCATTTTCCATGGCAGGTTTATTCCTAAAAAGGAAATTAGCTGTGAAAGGGTCTGCTAAATTCTACTATCACACATTTGAAATCAAATATGTAATTTCCTTATCTGGTTCATGCTGTTGAAGAGAAGTCTTGATTGTGCGTGTGTGTATGTGTGTGTGTATTTGGTTTCGCACATAGCCTTCTGTATAGAAAGGTTGTGATGTTAGGCAAGCTACATAGATATTTCAGTTCATGTAACACTTTATCCATTTACAATGAGAAACACTGTACGTATTCCGGAGCCTTTATCAGTTTCTGTGATTGTGATAAATGATGACAACACTCTTGAAAGCTGAGTCTCCCCTCTATTTACTAACAAAAATAAGGTTTCTAAACTTTCCAGCCTGGATCTTGTTCTGCTTGACCAATTGCTCTTCCATTAAAGCACTATTTGTCAACCTTATTTTCATTATTACTCCTTCAAGGAGCCTTTTAAACTAATTTGGGATTTTTTTTTTTTAACCTACCTGCTGCCCTATGAAATTTTAATGTCACAGATATGTTGCATATCAGTTTATATACTGTATATACCTGCACTTTATGCATAAGGAGTAAATTATTTTGCCCTACCTTTCAAAGATCGAAATGGCAACCCACTCTAGTACTCTTGCCTTGAAAATCCCATGGATGGAGGGGCTTGGTGCAGGCTACTATCCATGGGGTCACAAAGAGTCGGGCACGACTGAGTGACTTCACCTTCACTTTCAAGGATCAGCTTTTACCTCCTTGATGTCAATACTGTCCCAATTGAGAATACAGGCTCTTGGGATATTGCAAATTTGCTTTCTGTCTTGCAATTAAACTTCAATGTTATACAAGAGATTTTTCAAAAATTCCAGTTTGGTTTCATATATCTGCACAATGATTTTAAGGGTACCGTCAGAGTGATGGAGATTTCCAAGTCACTCAGTGGTAAAGAATCTGTTTGCCAACACAGGAGATATGCGTTTGATCCCTGGATCAGAAAGATTCCTTGGAGAAGGAAATGGCAACCCACTCCAGTATTCTTGCATGGAAAGTCCCATGGACAGAGGAGCCTGAAAGGCTACAGTCCATAGAGTCACAAAGAGTCAGACACAACTGAGCAGCACACGTGCATACATTACAGTGACACTGTAAAAACAGTTACGAAACTACATTCATTTCCTTTGTGCAGAACAGATTATTTTCTACATTTACAAATGTGAACTTGAATATGTGGACTCATGATTTAGCCAAATCAACTCATCTGATCTAAGCTTGTCTCTCGGCTGAAAGTCATTGGCAAAAAGAGAAGCACCTCTTATGTTTTATTCCTAGTTCTCAGTTACTAGTATTCAGATACAAGAACTACACATGAGTCTTTCTGGACTTCCTGACTCCACTTTGGCAACACTTGCATTTATTAAACCTCTCCTTGTCCTTTTTTCCCGGGACAAGTGTCTGTTGATTTCATCTGTGTCCCCAGATACAACGTGTCTATTCCTTTCTCTCTATTTTTACATCTGTTCCTTCTCTTGCCTGAAATGTTTTACTCCTTTCTATCCAAACAAGTTCAAGGCACATTTCTTTAGGTGGTTCCAGTCCATGGTAATCTATTTCTTCTTTCTCCTGGCAGCATTTCTTACTTGTAATACTAATCTGGTATATATTCATGCACTCCGATATTCAGAATAGAATCCACAAATATACTGCAACAAACTGAGGCTGGAGGCTCTCTTTGCTCATGCCAGTCATCCATAGTCAAGTTGCTGCAATCCTACTGAACAATGAAGAAGCTAGAGAGACAGACTATGCTCAGGGATAATTATTTCTTTGGTGAACAAATAGATGAATGCATCTATCTAATCTGATGTTTCCGTGAGTGCCATAGTCCACATCTCAGAGCCCAGTGGAAACTTAAATGGAAAAGTCAGAGGAACGTGAAGACCTAGGTGGGAGAGAAGCCTTAAGAAATGCTTGGCTCACATCTGAGCTCAAACATCTGTGGATTTTTTTTTATTATTATTCATGCTGAGTAATTTATTATAGGATTAAACCCATAAGTTTTCCTATATTTGAATTCTTAGAATTATTATTTCTTATTGGTCCCTTGGACATGGAAATATTTACCAAGACAAAAGAAGACTTAGGTGAGCCCCAGTCACTGATTTCATATAAGTGAAAAAGTGATGGGTTTTCAGCTCCATGTAAAGAAGACAGTTCTTACAGTAAATGCTGATCAAGGTCAGAGCACACTGCCTTTGGAGTTGTGTCCCATGCTACCAGAGGTATTGAAGAATACATCTGACAGCTTGGAAAGGAATTGTTAGAAGAAATTCAAACTTCAAATGGAGCAGGGGGAGACCAGATCATCATTAAGTTCTTCTCCAGCCCCAGGAGATTATAATTTAGATGGTTCATCCAGGGCTGCATGGATAATTCACTGAGAGCATCATATTCAAACAGTATAGGGTATTCTCTGAAGTGTCCAATCCCTTTTCCTTCATGAGGACATGAGCTATACTTTCAAACCTTGCTACTTCCTGTTCTCAGTGACAATCAAAGGAATCATCACATTGCAAAAAAATAAAAGTCTTTTTACAATTACTGTTATTACTGCTGCTGCAAAGAAAAGCATTTAATTTCCACCCTTGTCCTACACAAAAAAATTACTAAGATGCTCTTCCCAGGTGTGGGGTAGCTGTTTTGATTGCAGACTGTTTGAATATTACATTTCTTCCCAGACAGCTACTTTCTGCTGTAGGCAAATTGAGCTGTTTTCATATAAATACAGCCGATGCTTCGACAATGTTTTAATTACCAACTTGAATGGGTACTTGCTGGCTTTTTTTTTTCCCCACATCAGAATCCTCTGAATGACCTTCCTGTTTCAGATAGACCCAGAAGAAGATCATTAAACACAAAGTTGATACATTTCCTTAAATTTCTATTATAATATTTATCATATACATTTCAAATTAATATCTCTTGCAAGTAACCCCATGCTTCCCTGGTGGCTCAGACGGTAAAGTGTCTGCCTGCAATGCGGGAGACCTGGGTTTGATTCCTGGGTCAGGAAGATCCCCTGGAGAAAGAAATGGCAATCCACTCCAGCACTCTTGCCTGGAAAATCCCATGGACAGAGGAGCCTGATAGGCGATGGAGGAGCCTGATAGGCTACGGTCCATGAGGTCGCAAGGAGTTGGACACGACTGAGTGACTTCACTTTCCCTTTCAGTTTCCAAGCCTTTTCTTAGTGGAGAAACTTTCATAAAAATAACTAATATCTGCTGGGCACATACTGTGTGCTAGTTACACAATGCCTTCTATTTACTATTTAATTTTATCCTCAGAACTGATGAAATAGGGGTTATTATTATCTTTGTAATCTCATTACATAGTCATATTACTTGATCTCTGAAAGATCAGGAGGTGATCCAAGAAGATACAATTACAGGTAGTGCAGCTAGGCTTCAAAACCATGCCTGCTGCTGCTGCTGCTAACTCACTTCAGTCGTGTCCGACTCTGTGTGACCCCATAGATGGTAGCCCACCAGGCTCCCCCGTCCCTGGGATTCTCCAGGCAAGAACACTGGAGTGGTTTGCCATTTCCTTCTCCAATGCATGAAAGTGAAAAGTGAAAGCGAAGTCGCTCAGTCGTGTCTGACTCTTCTCGACCCCATGGACCACAGCCCACCAGGCTCCTCTGTCCATGGGACTTTCCAGGCAAGAGTACTGGAGTGGGTTGCCATTGCCTTCTCCACAAAACTATGCCTACCTGATTCTAAAGCCTGAATTCTTCTCAACAATATTATGCTTTAAGCCAATGGTCCTCCAGATGTGTTTCCTAAATCATCAGTATACCATTACCTGGGAACTTGTTAGCACTATAAATTCTCAGACACCACCCCACACTATTGAATCACAAACTCCACCTTCCAGGTGATTTTCATGCACTTTGAGAACCCCTTCTCCTAAGATAATAATACGTGTTCATTCTGTGTCAAGTATTATGCTAGGCACCATGTAGATTCTAAGAGAATGGAAAAGCTTGGCTTCTGCTGGTAAGTTTGATTTAAAAAGATTAAAACTATAAAAACAAGTAATGTTCAGAAATGCACATACTACATATTCAACAAATATTTATTCATTAATTCAAAATAGATTCAAATCATAGGCTAATTTTGTGGATTTGAATTTTCCACATTATTTTTGGTTCCCTTCTGCATACATATTCAAGTTTGGGCAATAGTTTATATTTATCAAAAATATTTCACCTTCAGATAACATCATATCTGTATTTTCCAGTCTCTTATGTATTTCTAATCTTTGGATGGCATAAACATGCTTTAAGTTCCTGTGTTTTATTTTGATTTTCAAAAGATTTTCCAGTAGAGAAGGATATTTCTTCAGATCTGCTAGCTATGGGTATTTCTTCAAATCTGGGAGCTAAGTTATGTTTCCCAATATCACACAGTGGTGGAAGCTGAAATGGGAACGAGTGTCCACAGGTCACATGTTGTGACCCATCTAAAGTCCTCAGTGTGATTTTGACTCTGTTCTCCAAGTGCCTTGGCATCATTATTCACATTGTCAGGTCATCATTTTAGAAATATGATTTTTTAAACAACCTAATTAGCATCTTGTAGAATATCAATATATCCATTCCGTTAGAAGGAAATGGCAATCCACTCCAGCACTCTTGCCTGGAAAATCCCATGGACAGAGGAACCTGATAGGCTACAGTCTATGGGGTCACAAAGAGTCGGACACGACTGAGCGACTTCACCTTCACCTTCACCTTCAGTTCCTCAGTCGTGTCCGACTCTTTGCGACCCCATGAATCGCAGCACGCCAGGCCTCCCTGTCCATCACCAACTCCCGGAGTTCACTCAGACTCACGTCCATTGAGTCTGTGATGCCATCCAGCCATCTCATCCTCGGTCGTCCCCTTCTCCTCCTGCCCCCAATCCCTCCCAGCATCAGGGTCTTTTCCAATGAGTCAACTCTTCGCATAAGGTGCCCAAAGTACTGGAGCTTCAGTGTTCAGTTCAGTCGCGCAGTCGTGTCCGACTCTTTGCGACCCCATGAATCGCAGTACGCCAGGCCTCCCTGTCCATCACCAACTCCCGGAGTTCACTCAGACTCACGTCCACTGAGTCTGTGATGCCATCCAGCCATCTCATCCTCGGTCGTCCCTTTCTCCTCCTGCCCCCAATCCCTCCCAGCATCAGGGTCTTTTCCAATGAGTCAACTCTTCGCATGAGGTGCCCAAAGTACTGGAGCTTCAGTTTTAGCATCATTCCTTCCAAAGAAATCCCAGGGTTGATCTCCTTCAGAATGGACTGGTTGGATCTCCTTGCAGTCCAAGGGACTCTCAAGAGTCTTCTCCAACACCACAGTTCAAAAGCATCAATTCTTCTGCGCTCAGCCTTCTTCACAGTCCAACTCTCAAGTTTGCTTAATTTAATCAGTGGTTCTCAGCAAAGGTAGGCTCACCCGCAAGAGAGCACTTTTCATTGTCACAATAGCTGATTGGTGCTACTAGTATTTACTGGGTAAGTTCAGTGAAAGTAAGAAGATGTGACCCCAAAATATGCCACTCCTGTTTATTTAACTTATATGCAGAGTACACCATGAGAAGCGCTGGGCTGGAAGAAGCACAAGCTGGAATCAAGATTGCTGAGAGAAATATCAATAATCTCAGATATGCANCTCTCTCCGCGCTGTCCTCGCCCCGGCTGTGGGGCCGGGAGAATGTTCTCTCTCCGCGCTGTCCTCGCCCCGGCAGTGTGGCCGGGAGAATGTTCTCTCTGCACTGTCCTCGCCCCGGCAGTGTGGCCTGGGAGAATGTTCTCTCCGCGCTGTCCTCGCCCCGGCTGTGTGGCCGGGAGAATGTTCTCTCCGCGCTGTCCTCGCCCCGGCAGTGTGGCCGGGAGAATGTTCTCTCTGCACTGTCCTCGCCCCGGCTGTGGGGCCAGGAGAATGTCCTCTCTCTGCGCTGTCCTCGCCCCGGCTGTGTGGCCGGGAGAATGTTCTCTCCACGCTGTCCTCGCCCCGGCTGTGGGGCCGGGAGAATGTTCTCTCCGCGCTGTCCTCGCCCCGGCTGTGGGGCCTTCCTTCCACTGGGACTGCTGTTGCTGCCCTTTTCCTATGGGCACCTTACAAGCTTCCTTCTCCTTCAGCTGGAAATCGCACTTCTTGGTGATAAAATGGCATCCAGATTCACAGCTTCCTAATGAAACTCCTATGAAGATTCAGGCAAACAATATCAAAATCACAGAAACCAAACAAAGCAGACAGCCTCCTGCCTACATGGAGGTGAGCTAAGTTAGGAGAAGTTAGTTATATTGCTGGTGCTTTTCTTTATGAAGCAGGGCGCCATCCACAGCCACTCTGCCAGCTGCTCCTTTGTGAAATAAGTCATCAGACAGGTAGTCACGTCGTCCTGGGCAACCCCTGTGCACCCTGCTTACTGAGCTGGGCCTCCCCTGCGAGAAAAGGCTGCCCCTGGGACTGCTCACCGAGCTTCTTTCCATTTTCCTGGAAAGAAAGATGACCTGAATTGTGATCATGATATGGCTCAGGACAGTGGACTTCACGAGTCAGGACTTGGTTCATTCGCGGGAACTCCCAGCAGTGAGATCGCCCTCAGTCGCCAGTAAGCCCTTCCAGAGTGTCTTTCTCAAAGAGGTGTGACAGCAGTGCCATTGGCCTCACCCTGGGGGAGGGACGTAGGCAGCTTCTCCCTGAGCCCTTAGCCGTGCGTAGGAGCAGGTCGGGCGGGTCTCACCCTCCTCCTCTGCAGCTCTTTTGTAAAAGCTGGGCTCTGGTGAGCTCTCTGGTCCATCTGGTTCATAGATGACCACTGAGCACACACCATGTACCAGGCAGAGAGGACATGAAGAGAGACCTGCTCATGACCCAGCTAGTTCATAGATGACCACTGAGCACATGCCGTGTACCAGGCAGGGAAGACATGAAGAGAGACCTGCTCATGACCCAGCCCTCGAGGACCTCCAGCTGCACGTGGAAGGCAGACGTGTGCACCGGTGGCCGTCCTGCAGGGCAGGATGAAGTGATGCAGAACAGACTTAGAATTAGCAGGCTGTTGGAAGGTGACATGGAGATTTACAACAGAGTTTACAAAAGGCTTCACATAGGAGGTGTATTTGACTAAGAATGAAAGGATTCTGGGAAGCAGAGAATAATGCGGAGATACCCTAACCCAAGGAAACAGTTTACCTCAAGTCTGGAGATTTGCAGAATGTTCAGAGATGGTGGCCAGTGAAACATTAAGTACCTGGTAGGTGATATTCTTGGGCTTCCTGTGTGGCTCACCTAGTAAAGAATCTGCCTGCAATGCAGGAGACCTGAGTTTGATCCCTGGGTTGGGAGGATCCCCTGGAGAAAGGAAAGGCTACCTATTCCAGTTTCTGGCCTGTGAACTGTATAGTCCGTGGGGTCACAAAGAGTTGGACACGACTGAGCAACTTTCACTTTCAGCTGATGTAAGACATATTTTAGGGCTGGATCATGGAGATCATGGTGGTCCTTGATGTCTTGCTGAGAAATTGGAATTTTGGCAATTGAGACTTGATTCAGAACTAAGGGAAGGAAGTTAAAAAAAAACCCCTCAGACCTGTATTTTTCAAAGTGATTGAGGTGGTATTATGTGTATCAGTGGGCACAAGATTACAGACTTGATATATTCAAGGCAAAAATCAAGACAGTTCTGAACCACAGTGAGGGTCCTGGTCATGGAGCTGTGGGGTCTTGCCACAGGAGTCTGGGAGGCAGAATGATATAACTTGCTCAGCCCAAATGTTTTATGTCCTAGGTCTAGGGTTCTGATAGTGAGAGTGAAAGCCGCTCAGTCGTGTCCCGACTCTTTGCAACCCCATGAACTATACAGTCCACGGAATTCTCCAGACCAGAATACTGGAGTGGGTAACTTTTCCCTTCTCCAGGGGATCTTCCCAACCCAGGAGTGGAATCCAGGTCTCCCACATTGCGGGCAGATTCTTTATCAGCTGAACCACCAGGGAAGCCCAAGAATACTGGAGTGGGTAGCCTCCCTTCTCCAGCAGATCTTCCTGACCCAGGAATCAAACTGGGGTCTCCTGCATTGCAGGTGGATTATTTGCCAACTGAGCTCTCAGGGAAGCCTGGGGTTCTAATAAGTAGTTTGAAATATTAATGCCAGAATTGAGGCTTAGGAGTTTTGTGGAGAGATGAGTACTGAAGGATTCGGACAAGATAATTGAAATTGAGAGTGTATTTCAGAGATCACAAAATCACAAAGATTTACTGACGGATCTGTAAGATTCCCTTTTCGGCATGTGTGTATATGATTATGTGTGTGTGTGTAGTGAAATCTTGCAGTTGGTGCCATTTCAAAGGTCAGCCTTACAGCATCTCACCTTCCAGATCTTCAAAGGCCTCTGTGAAAAGAGTGAGTCCTGTGGTGAGGTCATAGAGGTAGGCTAAACAAAGTCAGCATAATGCTGTCTGACAGACTTTTGCTAAGAGTAGCAAGTTCAGCCAGAATCAGGAGCTGTCCTTCATGCCTGTTTAATCTATGACTTAGGTGATGTATTGATATTAGAGTACAAAATCTAAGCTGAGAAGGATATAAAATATTTTTATCTTGTTTATATAAAGTATAACTAAAGAATTAAGCTTTATTTTTGGTTTAGTGCAAGGTAGTATAAATAAGATGGAGAGGGCAATGGCAACCCACTCCAGTACTCTTGCCTAGAAAGTCCCATGGACAGAGGAGCCTGGGGGGCTGCAGTCCATGCGGTCGCTAAGAGTGGAACATGACTGAGCGACTTCACTTTCACTTTTCACTTTCATGCATTGGAGAAGGAAATGGCAACCCACTCCAGTGTTCTTGCCTGGAGAATCCCAGGGACGGTGGAGCCTGGCGGGCTGCTGTCTATGGAATTGCACAGAGTTGGACACGACTGAAGCAACTTAGCAACAGCAGCAGCAGCAGTATGAATAAGAAATCAGAATTGATCCCTAGCAGTAAACTCATGGTGGAGAGAACTCCCACTGATGGTCAGGTGGGAGTGGAGTAATATGATGCATGATATGGAAATGACAGCAGTGTAAAAAAATGCAAAATACAAATTCACATGCTAGCAAGGTCATGCCCAAATCCTTCAAATCAGGCTTCAACAGTATGTGGACCGAGAACTTCCAGATGCTCAAGCTGAATTTAGAAAGGCAGAGGAACCAGCCAGCACCCACTGGAAAAAGCAAGAGAATCCCACAAAAATTTCTGCTTCATTGACTGTGCTGAAGCCTTTGACTGTGTGGGTCACTACAAACTGTGGAAAATTCCAAAAGAAATGGGAATATTAAACCTGCCTCCTGAGAAATCTGTATGGAGATCAAGAAGCAAAAGTTAGAACCAGGCATGGAACAACAGACTGGTTCCAAATTGGGAAAGGAGTACAACAAGGCTGTATCACCCTGCTTATTTAACATCTGTGCATTGTACATTATGCAGAATGCCAGACTGGATGAAGCACAGGCCGGAATCAAGATTCCCGGGAGAAATTTCAATAACCTCAGGTAGGCAGATGACATCGCCCTAATGGCAGAAAGTGAAGAGGAATTGAAGAGCCTCATGATTAAAGTGAAAGAGGAGAGTGAAAAAGTTGGCTTAAAACTCAACATTCAGAAAACTAATATCGTGGTATCTGGCCCATCACTTCATGGCAAATAGATGGGGAAACAATGGAAACAGTGAGAGACTTTAGTTTCTTGGGCTCCAAAATCACTGCAGATGGTGACTGCAGCCATGAAATTAAAAGATGCTTACTGCTTGGAAGAAAAACTATGACAAACCTAAACAGCCTATTAAAAAGCAGAGACATTACTTTGCTGATGAAGTTTCACATAGTCAAAGCTATGGTTTTTTTAATACAAATTTATTTATTTTAATTGGAGGCTAATTACTTTACAGTGCTGTATCGGTATTGCCCTACCGCCAGCAGTCATGCACGGATGTGAGAGTTGGGCTTCTCAAGTGGCGCGAGTGGCAAAGATCCTACCTGCCAGTGCAGGAGACAAGAGTCACAGGTTCCATCCCTGGGCTGGGAAGAGCCCCTGGAGGAAGGCGTGGCAACCCACTCCAGTATTCTTGCCTGGAGAATCCCATGGAGGGAGGAGCCTGGCGGGCGATAGTCCATAAGGTTGCAGAGAGTTGGACACGACTGAAGCAACTTAGCACAGATGTAGAGCTGGACCATAGAGAAAACAGTGCGCTGGAGAATTGGTGCCCTGTGTGGCTGGAGAAAAGTCACTTGGGCGTCAGGGAGTCAGACCAGTCAGTCCCAGAGGAAATCGACCTGAATACTCGTTGGAAGGACTGATGCTGAAATGCGCCGGAGAATCGGTGCCTTGTGTGGCTGGAGAAGAGAGTCCCTTGGGCTGCAATAAGATCAAACCAGTCCACCCTAAAGGAAATCAACCTGAATACTCATTGGAAGGACTGATGCTGAAGCTCCAGTACTTTGGCCACCTGATGTGAAGAGCCAACTCATTGGAAGAGCCCCTGACGCTTGAAAAGATAGAAGGCAGGAGGAGAAGAGGACGACAACGTTGAATGGCATCACTGACTCAATGGACGTGTGTTCCAGCAAATTCCAGGACACTGTGAAGGACAGGGAAGCCTGGTGTGGTGCAGTCCATGGGGCCGCAAAGTGTCAGACAGGAGTGAGCAACTGAGCAACAACAACAGAAATAAGAGTCTCTGGGAGGAGGGAGGGAGAAACCTGGAGTTTGAGATTAACAGATAAACACTATTATAGGGAAAATAGATAAACAACAAAGACAGCGAACTATGTTCCCTATCTTATAATAACCTATAATGGGGAAGAACCTGGAAAAGGATTGTGTGTGTGTGTGTGTGTGTGTGTGTACATACACGTGCGTAACGGAGTCACTCTGCTGTCCACCCGAAACTGACAGAAGGTAGCAAATCAGCTGTGTCTTAGTTTCTTAGTCGTGCCCTACTCTTTGCAACCCCCAGACTGTACCCGACAGCCTCCTCTGTCCGTGGAATTCTCCAGGCAAGAATACTGGAGTAGGTTGCCATTCCCTTCTGCAGGGGATCTTCCGGACCTAGGAGTCAAACCTGAGTCTCCTGCATTGAAAGTAGATTCTTTATTGGCTGAGCAATCAGGGCAGCCCATAAATCAACTGTATACTCAATTCAGAAGAAAATAAAAGTCTACCCAGTCCCCCTTCATATGCATCATCCATTTCTCCTTCCAGGAAAAAATGTGTGTGTGTGTGTGTGTGTGTGTGTGTGTGTGTGTGTTTGGCGGGGGTGGGGGGGCTGGTGGCTGGCTTCCTTAGTTTAGCATAGTTTTTGAGGTCTGTCCATGTTGTAGCATGTAGCGATACTTTGTTTTTTATTGCCAGTTAATATTGCATTATGGATATACCACATTTTGTTTATCCATTAGTCACTTGGTAGACATTTGGATTGTTTCCACTCTGTAGCTATTATAAATAATGCTGCTATGCACATTTCCCATTCAAGGGGTTTTTTTTAAAATACTTTTTATTTCTCCTGAAGTAGAATTGCTGGGTCATATGGTTCCTTACTCTACATCCAGCATTTTGAGGAATTGTCAAAAGCTGTTTTGCAAAGTGGCTACACCATTTTACATTCCCACCCACAGTGTATGGAGGAGGGTTCACACTGCTCAACACACTTGCCAGCACTTGTTGTACCTTTTTATTGTACCCATTTGAAGGAGTATGAAGTGGTATCTTATCGTGGTTTTGATTTGCATTTCCTTGATGACTAATTTATGTTGAGCATCTTTTCATGTGCTTTTTTGAGAAATGGTTCTTTGGATCCTTTGTCCATCTTTAATCAGGTTGTCATTTTTATTAAGAGTTGTGAGAGTTGTTTATATATTCTAGATATAAGATTCTCAACTGACATGATGTGCAAATATTTTCTCTCATCTGTAAATCGTCTTTTCCCTTTCTTAATGGTGTCTTTTGAAGCACAAACATTTTTAAGTTTCGTGAAGCCTAACTTATTGATATTTTCTTTTATCACTTATACTTTTGTTGTCATTTCTAAGAAATCACTTCCTAACCCAAGATCACAAAGATGTACTCCTGAGTTTCATTCTAAAATTTTGATAGTTTTAACTGTTCCATTTAGATCTGTGATCCACTTTGAGTTGATTTTCTATGGTGTGAGATAGGGGTTCAAATTCATTCTTTTCCATTTGGGCATTAATTGTGTTTGTTGGAAAGCTTGTTCTTTGCTCCATTGAATTGTCTTGCCTCTTTGTCAAAAATTAAGTAACCATAAGCATGAGGGTTCATTGGACGCTCAGTTGTGCTCCGCTGATCCATAGGTCTGCCCTAACGCTAGTGCCCTGCTACCCTAATTATTGTAACTTTGTAGTGTGTTTTGAAATCAGCTAATTGAGTCACTTGCACTTCCATATGATTTTTAAGGTCATCTTTGTTGATTTCTGCAAACAATTCCTTTTTTAAAATATTGGTAAAAATACCATTTGTCATCACTGCTTTTAAATTATAGTCATGGTCAAATCAGACGTGTATCTTACTTAATAATTAATTTACAAGCACACTTTGCAGTGTCGTAGGGGCTTCCCAGATGGTGCTAGTGGTAAAGAATCCATCTGTAGGTGCAGTGAGTAGGCTCAAGAGGCACCGGTTTGATCCCTGGGTCGGGAAGATCCCCTGAAGTAGGAAATGGCAACCCCCTCCAGTACTCTTGCCTGGAAAATTCCTTGGACAGAGGACCCTGGTGGGCTACAGTCCATGGAGTCGCAAGAGTCAGGCCTGACAGCGTATGCACGTGCAGTATTACAAATTGGTCCAATATTTCAGTTACTGTATTTCAGTATTCTTCCTTTATAATCCTATGAATTCTCTTATGTGTTTAAAAACATTAATAGGCTGAAGCGAACAGCCTACTCACTGGAAAAGACCCTGATGCTGGGAAAGACTGAAGGCAGAAGGAGAAGAGGGAGTCAGAGGATGAGACGGTGGGGTGGCATCACCAACTCAGTGGACATGAATTTGGGCAAACTCCGGGAGATGGCGAGGGACAGGGAAGCCTGTGCTGCAGTCCGTGGGGTCTAACAGTCAGACACGACTTGGCAACTGCACAGCTGCAACGCAGCATAGATGTTACTTGAGTGACTGCTCCAAGGGCCTTTGCTCTTAATGCTGGGCTGTATCAAATGTACTGATTAAAGAGGGACTACTTTTATGACATTTTCTACTCTTTAGAGAAATTAATCCTGATGTCAGTGTTCTTGTAGTGACAATGAAATCTAGAATAAAACAATCAAGAAGGCAAGAAGAGTCCATCTATACGGCCATTTCTTGGCATTTCTGGGTTTAATTTCACATACTTTCTCAAATGGAGATTGGCCTCACTCAGGTAAATAAACCTCTAATCTGTAAGCTATGTTTGGTTTCTGAGTTCTTTACTTTGACATTTCAAAATGAAGTATATATACTTCATTGTTATCCTAGAAAGTATCACACACACAAAAAAAGAGTGTAAGTGAATGATCGTAGTAAGAGTGTATTTATATAATGAGATTTTTTAATTGCATGTTGTTTTTTCATTGAAGTGACTCCCAAAATTGCATGAGAAGTGTGCTGTGCAAGGCTTTCTTTTGCCAGGCCTCCATGTGCAGGAGCTCAGCTTTTGTTTCCTTGGCAGTGAAGATAGCAGGGCAGGAAAGAGAAGGAAGATGGGGTCAAATGTCTCAAATCAGGGTTCTCAGTCCTATGGGTCACATAGACTTACTCTTGAGGATTCAGAGCTCCTAAAGCCATGTGTAGATTGCTTCGTTTTGATGATAATTTGTTTGAAATTATTTTAGCTTCTAAAATAGAAGTTTGTTTAAACTTCTAAAAATAAAAACTTGAGAGGGTAATTTTTATATCCGAGATTTTACTTCCTTAAAGTCTCTTTCCCAAATTGGAATATTTAGGGTTTGTTTTTTTTTTTTTGAGATTTCCTCTTTCCGTTCTCTTTTTTATATGATTGAAAGTTGGGAACCTTCACTCTCTGGAAAAGATACACAGGGTTCCATGTGTCTGAACCAGTGAAGTCAGGCTCCTGCCCTCCTCTGCTCACAGTCTGGGAAGGAAAAAGGTGAAGAGTTCAGAACTGAGCTCACCGACTGCCAAAAGGGGGGGTTTTGAGGCCCAGTGTCAGTCACAAAGAAAATGGGTAAACGTGAACCTCTTTCCACAGTTCTTTATGTATTTATATTGGGGGGCATGTTAATCTGGCCTTGCCCTCCAGCTAAATCCAAACTGTGAATGCACTGGAAGAAGGAAAAGACGTATTTCTCTTGTGTCTGTTGACCGTCGAGGCTTCAGTGGAGCCTCGCGCTTGGGTGGGCTCAGTGCCCCTCCGCGTCTGAGGTCTGGCTTGCCGCGCTGGGCTGCGGCTGTGGCTTCAGGGAGCAGGCTCGCCCAGCACACCACGGAGGCTGGTGCAGCTTCAGAGCTTCTGTCTGTGTCCTTGCCAGTTCATGGTCTCGCTTCCTTTTTATTTTTAAGGCCTTTTAACATTGTTTCGTTTTAATCTGTAGATGCATAGATTGAAAGTACCTAAATTTTTCTGTCAATTGCCCGAAGATTCTTAATACCTAATATCTGCAATATATATTTCTTATCAAAAGACATAGGAACTGTTAGTATATAAGCCAAGGGTCATTTTACTCCTGATCCTGTGATGAAATTCTGATTTACAACACTGCTGAAAAGGTGTGTTTTCTTTAAAAAAAAAAAAAAACTATGTTAATTTAATGTATGTGTTGTGTCCACGTTTTAGTTTTTGAATATTATTAAATAATCAAACTAGATTTTACTTTTGGGAATCCAATGTTTTGTGAACTTATAAGCATTTGGCATTTAATTCATGGTATGGGCTGTTCAAAAAAAAAAAGGAGAAATGGTTTAGATAAGGCAGGTGTGGCTCATATACTATTATACATAAAAACATGCAGTAAAATCAGTATTGTCTCAGTAGCAAGTAATATGTAAAGAAGACCAACTCTTGGATAAATGATGAAGGAAATAAAATACAAGTCTAGATTTGATAGCAGTATCTACATAAGACTGCTTATTTTATTTATTCATATATTTTAAGGGAATTTTGTGAGCATTTAGAATTGTAACGTCTGCCTTTGTGATCCTCTGTGTAACTCTAGTTGTAATGAAGAGGGCCATATGTGGCAATAAGAAGCAGAAATGCTGAGACCTTTGTGGACCCTCCAGCAATCAGTGAATATCAGATCACAAATCTCCCCAGCTTTAATACAGGCAAAAGAAAAGACAAAATTAGCATTTTAATATAGAAATATCTTAGGCTTTAGGAGAATTATGATAAATCTAATGTTGCCTAGTGAACCAAAGAGGGGATATCACAGCAAGCGTCTCCTTAGGAATATTTGTTTAAATAAAGGCAACAATACTTCATCCTTATCTTTTTTGGGTAATTATCGCTATTTCAGGCTGTTCTTTGTTCCAGGTTTAAAATACCTTTAGTTGGAAAAAAAAAAGAAAAAGTAATTGGCAGTGTTTGTTTTCTATAAAACTACAAAAAGGGGGAAATCCTGTTTGCTTGGCACTAACCAAAAAATTATTTTAGGGAGAGTTTTTGCTCTGCAGCGCCAGTTCACTTGCACCATGGCGGCCCGTGCACTTGGATGTGTTTAGGTTACCTCATTTCAGCTCCAGCGTATTAAACTAACTCCTCTTCCAGGGCTGAGCTTTGCCCACCTGTCTCCCCTAAAACACCTGCAACATATGTTTGCATAGCCCTGTAATGCTTTGCCTTTGGGGTCCTGAGAAATTCCCCCAGAGCTTTTTGCTTATAAGCAGCTGAGCAATTCGTTTTTCTAATGACGGTTGCTTTTCCCCCAGCATTGAGGCAATAACATATTCACTAAAATAAGAGTCTCATTTTTCATCAAAGAGAAATGTTCGACATATTTTTACAGTGCTGTTTCTCCTTCTGAGCCGTATTTTTCCCCTTTTCTAATCTGGCATGCTAAAAATTAAGAGTTGGTAGCAAGATATCAGGGAAAAGAAAACTAAGTAATTCTTCATTTGCCAAACATTTTCTTCATGCCAAACAGACATTGTATTTACATTGTAAATATAAATCAACCTTTTCTATTAGACAAGTGCTACAGGAACTTTATCAGTTTAATTTAATGTAAAAACTGTAACCAATAATAACTTGGACATATTGTAGGAAATCCCTTTAATTATTTTAACCTCATTAGCTGGCAAACAACTGTGCTTTAATAGAATGTGGTTTACAGTTTTTAAAAACGGTATGTGTATACACACTCCTGTTCTGATTTGCAAGACATATTTTCTCCACACGTATGAGGCCCAATGTGTACAATATATGTTCCTAAATAGGTGTTACTTTTCTAAAACAAATGGAACATTTGGTAAGCCCTGCCCTAAGTTTCTTGATGGTTGTCAGAAGGGTGGAACGCTGCTTTCTCTACCGGTTGGCCATCGTGGATTTTAAGTCATCAGACTATCAGATCTGCTGTCAGCATTCTGCTCATCCGCGTTCAGGGGTATCAGAAGGGAATTCTAGCTTCCGTTTTCTGGAGCTTTCCCGAAGTGCCCACCACGGTGCCGCGCTATATGTCTGGTGCCTGGTTTAACCCTTTCCGCAGTTTTGCAGATGAGGAAATCAGCACCGGGGACGTGAGTCCTCCACAGGCAGGCATGGGTGGAGCGGACTCGAACCTCCTTGGCCCCCAGCCCCTCGCCTCCGCCCCAGGCAGCCTGAGCCCTACAGCAGACGCCCGGCCTGCCGCAGTCCCTGCGTGCTTCACGTGGAACTTGAGCCTTCCTCCCCCTGCTGGCGGTTCTCTGGCGCCGGGGTCGCCGGCCCTGGGCCGCTCCTGCTCTGCTCAGTTCCGTGTGTTGTTAGCGCCAGGCCTTTGAAAGCCACTGCGTCGTTCAAGCGGGATGAGTCCCTCGGACTCTTCTCCTTCTGGAGTTCCCATTAACGGTGCAAAAGGAGATTGTCAACCGCGGGTGAGGGACCAGAGTTAGGGGGTCAATCTAGAATGTTCCGACTGTAATGCCCTTTGTGGATGAGTTTGATTTCACCAGGCTCAGAAGATTGTCACATTCCGTCTTGTGGGTAAGTGTGCTTTCCATTTAAGTGTTCGTACACTACCATGTAGCGATGTGTTTTTGGGCTTCCCCAGTGGCTCAGAGGTAAAGAATCCACCACTGTGCCAAAGCCTTTGACTGTGTGGATCACAATCAACTGTGGAAAATCCTGAGAGATGGGAATCCCAGACCACCTGACCTGCCTCTTGAGAAGTCTGAATGCAGGTCAGGAAGCAACAGTTAGAACTGGACATGGAACAACAGACTGGTTCCAAATAGGAAAAGGAGTACGTCAAGGCTGCATATTGTCACCCTGCTTATTTAACTTCTATGCAGAGTACATCATGAGAAACGCTGGACTGGAAGAAACACAGGCTGGAATCAAGATTGCCGGGAGAAATATCAATAACCTCAGATATGCAGATGACACCACCCTTGTGGCAGAAAGTGAAGAGGAGCTAAAAAGCCTCTTGATGAAAGTGAAAAAGGAGAGTGAAAAAGTTGGCTTAAAGCTCAACATTCAGAAAACGAAGATCATGGCCTCTGGTCCCATCACTTCATGGGAAATAGATGGAGAGACAGTAGAAACAGTGTCAGACTTTATTTTGGGGGGCTCCAAAATCACTGCAGATGGTGACTGTACCCATGAAATTAAAAGACACTCCTTGGAAGAAAAGTTATGACCAACCTAGATAGTATATTCAAAAGCAGAGACATTACACAAGCTGGAATCAAGATTGCCAGGAGAAATATCAATAACCTCAGATATGCAGATGACACCACCCTTATGGCAGAAAGTGAAGAGGAGCTAAAAAGCCTCTTGATGAAAGTGAAAAAGGAGAGTGAAAAAGTTGGCTTAAAGCTCAACATTCAGAAAACGAAGATCATGGCCTCTGGTCCCATCACTTCATGGGAAATAGATGGAGAGACAGTAGAAACAGTGTCAGACTTTATTTTGGGGGGCTCCAAAATCACTGTAGATCGTGACTGTACCCATGAAATTAAAAGACACTCCTTGGAAGAAAAGTTATGACCAACCTAGATAGTATATTCAAAAGCAGAGACATTGCCGACTAAGGTCCGTCTAGTCAAGGCTATGGTTTTTCCTGTGGTCATGTATGGATATGAGAGTTGGACTGTGAAGAAGGCTGAGCGCCGAAGAATTAATGCTTTTGAACTGTGGTGTTGGAGAAGACTCTTGAGAGTCCCTTGGACTGCAAGGATATGCAACCAGTCCATTCTGAAGGAGATCAACCCTGGGATTTCTTTGGAAGGAATGATGCTAAAGCTGAAGCTCCAGTACTTTGGCCACCTCATACGAAGAGTTGACTCATTGGAAAAGTCCCTGATGCTGGGAGGGATTCGGGGCAGGAGGAGAACGGGATGACAGAGGATGAGATGGCTGGATGGCATCATGGACTTGATGGATGTGAGTCTGAGTGAACTCCGGGAGTTGGTGATGGACAGGGAGGCCCTGGCGTGCTGCGATTCATGGGGCGACTGAACTGAACTGAACTGAACAGTACAGCAGTCACAACAGGAACCTGGGCTTGACCCCCCCCCCCGGTGTTGGGAAGATCACCTGGAGAAGGAAGTGGTAACCCACCCCAGGATTCGTGCCTCAGAAATCACATGGACAGAGGAGCCTGGCGAGCTACAGCCCATGGGGTCACAGAAGAGTCAGACACAACTTAGCAACTAAGCAACGTACTACTGTAGAAAAGTGAGTTTGAATGTAAAATCCGGAAGTATTATCGCACGGGTAGGAGTGACAGGGAAGGGCTTTGTCACAGAGTAAAGCAGAGGGGCTGGGCCACCATGTGAGGTCACACCAGGTAAGGGAGAGCGCGTCTCATCTGAAATGACACGAAGGCTCAGCTTACTGTCGTATACCATGGACCTCAGAAGTGAAGGATGTTAACTGCATGGAGAGGTTAGGATTCAATCCGTTTTGTCCCTAGCATTGATCGCTGTCATTTAAGCACTACTTGTAAATGGACTTGATCATGCCAAATTAACAAAAGCATTTTGAGAATTCAGAAGTACCACATGCGTTTGGTCTGGTCTGGTCTTTCCTATGCAGTTCCCTCTAGGACTTTTGTTTCTACCATTATCTATCCTGCTTCAGTTAAGTACTTTGTCCCACAGGGCTCTAGGCTGCCTCCCCAGGTTCCAGCTCATCTGTCCCAAGGGTGGGAGTCTCAGCTTTCTTCCTGTGTTGCCATAAAGTACGATGCTGAAGAAAGGGCAACCCACTCCAGTATTTTTGCCTGAAGAATCCCATGGACGGAGGAGCCTGGTGGGCTACAGTCCACAGGGTCGCAAAGAGATAGACACGATGGAGTGACCTCATTTTCACGCTGCTGAAGAGAAAGCCTTCAGATGACCTACAGGAGCTTGTTAACAGAAGAGGGGATGGTGCCTGGGGAGTAAATTAGCTGCAGTCTTGTGGAAGATTTATTTCAAGTCCATCCCGGTTGGTCTAGGAAAGGCAGGGTGAATTCAGGGTGAACTCAGTTTGTGATTTCTACATTTTCACATATAGTTATGTCAACTTCTCAGGTCATGAAACATAACTGGTTATATCTCTGTACACAGACCAGTATAAGTTAGGATCACCATCTTTTCTTCTGATGAAAAAGTCTCCCCGCCAAAGTGGTGTTTCTTTGTTGTTGTTGTTTTGCTTTGTTTCGTTAATGCACATTGGCTTGGAAAAGCTTATAATACTTGAAACCTTGACTGTGTGAAATTGGTTTAAAATAATTGCTAATTGTCCCAATCCTTTGCCAAAGACTTACCAGGTTACATTATCGACATCATGTGTCCTGAACAATGAGATCTTAAAACTGTCGTGGGGTCTGGTCTTTCTTACATGAAGAGTTTTATGTGTGTAGAATTCTAGTGGCTCTTAAATTTTAGAGGAAATTCCAGATCTATAAAAAGTAAGAATTAAAAGCTGTTATATTTCTATTAAATTCGGTTTGGGAAAAAATTCTTTAAAACAGGAGAGGCACATACCTTTTACTTTTAAAATGGTTTCACTGCATACAGTTAGACTTCTGCTCGTGGAGCCTCATCCCACCTCTTATGTTGGTGCACAGCTGCGTGAGAGACATGGCTCTGAAATCCCTTAACTTTGTGAAACGATCTTCAGAAGAGGCAAAAGGAACTGCATTATTCATTATGGACCAGAGACATGTTAACACATCTTTTGTTACCCAGACATTATTGACCTGAGACATTTCGAGATTCGCTTAACAAATCGCCAGCCACAGGTATTCATTTCTGCAAAAACCTGTCAGTAAGGTGTTAGAAGAGAAGAATTACAGGTGAATTAAAGAACTGTCAGTACTGAATCCCGCTGTGTAAAAGTGTGTGCCTTTTGTAAACGTGTATCTCTGTGGTTTCTGCAGCCACACGTCGCCTTATTTGCACATCAGACACTCGGCTCTGTTCTGCTCATTGCAGTGGTTACAGTCTTTCTGTGGCCGTTGAGCCCTTCACGTGTGGCTGGTCCAGACGAAGATGTGCTATCTGTAAAATACATGCTGGACTTGAAACACTTTATACGAAAGAAAGCATGTAAAAGTCTCAATTTTTATACTGATTACATGTTTTTAGTGTCAACATTTTGGATAAGTCAAATGGCACAAAATACTATTGTATGTAATTTCACTCTGTTTTTTCTCTTTTTTTATGTGGCTTGCTAGAAACTTTTGCATTACGTACGGAGCTTGCATTTGTGACCCACATTATACGTCTGTGGGACTGCGCTAGTCTAGAATACCCGTGTGTGCACCTACTTAGGTTTTAGTAACAGCAGATAGAAATCCTGTTGAATAACTTTCAACTGTAACCTCTGGTTTTATTTTCTTACATTTCAAATACTGTTTTTCAACATTATCTTTTCATTCTTTTTTTTCTTCAATCCCTGTGTGGTGTCACTTTAAGCCGCCTCTCCATTTGATCCTAGTAAGTCTCCTAGGAATTTAAATAGGCCTCGGTGAAGCCAACTTGAGCCTCATTCATGTGTTCAAGTTGGATCATCATTCCTAATAATGGCTTTAAGTGCTCTGGTGGATCAGCACTTCATGTCTTGAATTGCTGTCATTTCTTTATAAAGATATTTGAAGAAACTGCACGGTGCCTCCCCTTCTTTCATTGTTTTCTAGCAAAAAGTAACAGAATCCTTTATTAATTTGTTGGAAGTCAGAGAAGAAAAGCCTTTTATAGTAGCAAAAACAAAATGTTTCCTAGTACTGAGAATAAGGAGCAAAACTGATCATGAGTGATACTCTTAGGAAAGTCAGTTTTAAAAATGAATCATGAATGCACTCTCAGTCTGCCAGTGGTTTTGACCTCTGTTTCATTTTCCCGTTATGCTTGGGTCCAGGTTGTCATCAGCTACCACGAGGAAACCTATGTAATTCCTAGAGAGCGAGAAGTTGCACTGTTAGGCTTAATAGTATGGTAGTCATGGAAGCATCAGTTATCTTCATCAAGGCAATTCAGATTTGATTATTGTAGAACTGTGTTGAATACCAAACCAGTGGAGTAGTAGCTGGAGCTAAATCAAGGGATTGTCATTTTTGTCAGATGATTAGGGCTGACTTGGAAGAGATATGAAAGGGTTGAGCTTGTAAATACTCTCTTTTCAGCAGAAAAAGAAAAGGTCCATTACGGCCTTAAGATGCAGCTTGTTAGCTTGATGAATTTCAAACTATTTAACCTTAGCAATTATGTCCTCCGCCTACATGAAAGTATATCTGTGCCTTGGGGTTATGTCTCCAAGGACTGATATGAAAGCATGTTGATAATTTTCTATTAAAATAAAATTCAGCCTTTCTGTGTTAGTTGGTTCTCTCAAAGGACAGGGCGTGCTGTTTCAAGGTCCAGATTATTAATTTGAATTACATGTTTAGGTAAACACTGGATCATATTTACTTGTTTTAAAAAACTTCTTAATGAAAAATACGTAGTTTAACCTTTTAGAGATGATGATATTCAGGTTATGCTATTAACATGTTACATTTTTAAAAATGTGTTATTATAGAAGTGTATTTGATTAATTTTTATTTACCCGAGGAACTTGATACTTACAAATTATAGACACATTAAATAATAGCAACCTGTTTAAACAGACACACCCAACCTAATGATTCAAGAACATTTCTGCAAGTTTATAAATAATATTAAATGCCAGAAAGTGTAGTGTGTTGCTGCTTCTATAAAAACGTGCGTTGGTCAGTTTGCTTTCGTATTGTGGTACCCTGATAATATGTCCACTACCTGGGCACTTATTCAACTCGTGTGCAGGAACAGATGACACAGAAACTGCTAACTTGAAAAGAATTGCCGAATTCCAGAATAACACAATCACTTTAGAAGAAGAAAGATTCAGTGTGCCATCTAGTGGGCATAGCTCTTCTTCCGAATGTAGCTTTCTTAACCACGCTTGTGCCTCCTAGGAGACCACGCTTGTGCCTCCTAGGAGACCACGCTTGTGCCTCCTAGGAGACCACGCTTGTGCCTCCTAGGAGACCACGCTTGTGCCTCGCAGCCCGAAGGAGAGGTTGTACCGCTGTTACATCCTACGCAACACCTCAGTTTTGTTGTAATTTTGTCTGATTGTATTTTGGAAAGGCATATTGAAACTGATCAAAATTATTGAACAGAAATCTAGTGAGGGGAGTGGATCAGTGTGGCCTGGGACAGGCAAAAGGAAAGTGCATTAAATGATTTCAGTGTTTACTCAGACAAAGATAAGTTAGGGCAAAACTTCAACAATGAAAAAATACCCAAGCACATTAATTATTAAACATCATTATTATATGTATTTTTTTCTTTAAGAGTATAAAAGCAATCGTTTCATCTTTTTTGTCTTAATATACAAATAAATTTTATACATTTTAACTTCTTGATTTTTTTCTATAGAGAAATCCAAGACCAGTGACTTATCAATTCCATCCAAATTTGGATTATTACAAAGCCCGAGGAGCAGACCTCATGAATAAAAGCAGGTAAGTCCTCTTTCTCTGATGTAAGTTCTAAGTCACTAAGATATTCTTGGAGATTGTCAGGAAATTTTATGCATTTGCTGAAAATAATTTTCCAGGTTTTAGCATATCAGTGGTTAATGCATGTAATGAATCTCTGTTAAATAAATTATCTGAGTTTTTCTTTGAGGTGTGAGAAAAGGATGTATGTTGACGTCAATGGTCATAAAAATTAAATAAATACCAGAGTACTTGTTACAGATTGAATTTTGGCAACTTCATTTTTCTAACACTAATAAACCTAAAATAAATTGTGCCTACATGTATAATCTCTTTCTAGATCCTTTCTGTTGATTGAAAAGAGGCAGTTCTATAATATATGTTTAAATTATTTCAGTAACAAAATTAAAATTGGGTTTCCCAACTGTCTTTAGAACTGCACAATGAGCTTATAAATGCATCTTATGTGTGCATTTGTGATTACATACATAGAAACTTTAAGGGTCACTGTAGGAATAAGAAATCATTAAAATCCTACTTTTAAAAGAAATTCCCACTTGCATAAAGGGTTGATGAACAGTTTTGTTCTTTCATAATACTCGGATGTCTCAAGAGTTGACTTGTCAAACCAGAACCATCTCAAATTAGAGCTTAATTTCGAAGTTTACTCTGAAAGACTGAAATGTTAGTCATGATAAATGCTGCAAGTTGTCCAGATTTTCTTCCTTAAGCATTTTGACTGTTGCTAGCTCTTCTTCAGTAGAAGCTCAGCAACCTAAGTATACATAGATGGAGTATACTTACATGATATGTTCTTCTCCTACTTTGAGTTTAAAAAAAAAAAAAAAAAAGACATAACTCCTGACACATTGAAACCCATAGTCCAAGGGATGAGAAGGTTTTATAAGAACGCAGCTATATGTAAACCCGCAGTATTTTTGCATCCCGTGTGCGTGTCTGGGCTGTGTGGTTATGAGAGCAGTTCCCGCGAGGCTCTTGGGAGCACTGGTTTTGCCGTGCTGGCTCTCCGTGGCAGGCACAGGCGCTCTCTGGCGACAGGGAGCGGGGCGCCCTGTAGGTGCAGTGCTCGGGATTCCGTCGCAGTCGCTTCTCTTGCTGCGGAGCATGGCTCTGGGCTCGGAGGCGTCAGAAGCTGTGGCCCATGGGCTCCAGAGCGCTGGCTCGGTACTTGTGGCCCCTGGACTTAGCCACTCTGTGGCATGTGGGCTCTTCCCAGACCAGGGATCGAACCAGCGTCTCTTGCACTGCAAGGCAGCTTCTTAACCACTGGACCACCAGGGAAGGCCTGAAGCTCTTTTCTCTTTGTCTGTCTGATTTTTCTTTCACAGATAAAAGGTTCATTCCCTACAGTCACTGTTGTTCATTTAGTTTCACAAATTTTTCTGGAGTGCCAGACTGCCTTGCAGAGAGTGGACAAACCAGAGAAGAATCCCTGCCCTCAGGAGTCTTACCATCTAGCCACTTGCGTTTCCTTTCTCTCGTGTCAAGCATGGAGGCTGGATGTGCTCTTTAAAGTGTGTGTGAGGTTCTTTCTTCATGCAGACTCTTCTTGGCTGGAGCCCCTCTGGCCCCTGAGCTCCACCCCACACCCGCTGTGCACCTCCCTGGCCCCCAGGTGAGTTTTCACAGGCCCGGGTTCTCGGTTTACAGCAGAGTGTACCACACTCCCACTGAAACTCCCAGAGGCTCAGCAGTCTGCTCCTCTTCCCCTGCCCCTCCCTTTCTCCTTCCGCCCACTGGAGCTCGCCAGGGCCTTCCCTGTTCCCCTCCCACCTCCGTCTTTCTCTGTGGCTTCAGCGCGAACATCTCACACAAGCCTCTCTGTCTCTAAAGCCGTGTTGAGGCATGGTTGATGCACAGTGTTGCGTTCATCTCTGCCCAGCAGAGTGACTCGGTCGTA
>SJXQ01005569.1:203522-241418 GCA_006408695.1 Aepyceros melampus | reverse complement strand
GCAAACTCACAGCCCACCCTCCCCCCGCCCCCGCCCCACCTTGGCAAACACAGATCTGCTCTCTGTGTCTGTGAGTCTGTTCTGTTTTGTAAATACGTTCATTTATGTCATATTTCCTGGAGAAGGAAATGGCAACCCACTCCAGTATCTTTGCCTGGAAAATCCCACAGCCAGGAGTCTGACGGGCTGCAGCCCACAGGGTCTTAAGAGTTGGACACGGCTGAGCGACTCCACCACCACCACCGTGTCGTATTCTAGAGACCACATCCAAGTGATGTCACTGAGTACGATCATCTCTAGGTTCGTCATGTTGCCACAGATTGCAGTTATTTCCCTCTTGGTATGACTGGATAGCATCCACAGTACCCCTGGACCGCGTCTTCTTTACCCGTTCGTCTGCTGATGGGCATCTGAGTTGTGTCCGAGGCTTAGCTGCTGTAAGGCGTGCTTCTGTGCCCACAGGGGTCATGTGTCTGTCTGACGCCCAGCAGTGGGGTTGCTGGGCCGAACGGCAACCCTGTTCTTAGTGTTTCGAGGAACCTCCATGCTGTTTTCCATAGTGGCTGCACCAACATGCATTCCCACCTACAGTGCATGGGGGTTCCCTTTGCCCCACACCCTCTTCAGCCTGTATGGCTTGTAGACTTTTTGACAGATAATGGCCATTCTGACTGGTGTGAGATGATATCTCATTGTAGTTTTGATTTGCATTTCTCTAGTAATGAGCGAGGATGCACATCTTTTTCTGTGCCCGTTGTCCATCTGCGCGTTCACACAAGCCTCTCTCTGTCTCTGTTTTGTCTTCAGCTCCCTTGATCTCTCTACCTGATTGCTCCACGTCGTATTCCCGTAGCATTCATTTCTCACTGAAGCCATATACAGACGTATCATCTCTCTCCCCAGTCTCCACACTGAGGGCTAAGCCCCTGCGGGCAGGTCGCTTGTCTTACCTCCTGAGGGCACCTGGGATAATCCTTGCTAATGTGAGGAAGTTGATAGCTGTTGTTGTGTATACATGATTTTTTTTTGTGTGTGTGTTTTCAACATCTCCTTTTCTTCTTTTTCAAAGAAGGAAATAGACGGTACCCTTTCCTTTTCCCCTTCATGTTTTATCTTCCATTTAGCTTTCTGTCCCTGCATTCTTCTCAAAATTGTTAGTTCTGTTTCAGGTATTTTCTTGTAAGCACATTGAGATTCCTATATGCAGTATCATTGTAAAGACTAGAAGGCGACTTTCCCATCATCACCATGGCAGTTTCAAAGCCTGAAGCTAAAAGTGACCAAGTGAAGTGTAGTGTGTGAAGACATCACAGACAAGCTGAAGTTCAAAGATGGTGTTGAGAAACTTGACAAATCTTTTGAAAAGATATCAACTTATAACCTTGACACACACCAAAAGAAATTCTGAATTAGTCGGAGTTCACTCAAACAAGCAAACATAGAAATAAAACCCAAGTGTCTGTCTGACCTCTAGTTACTTGACTTTTTTCCTTGAAAGTCATGGAAGAAGTCACAAAAGGAAGGACTTACAGATTTTATTGCACAATTGTTTCTCAACAGATATGTCAGAAATGTTTTTTAAAAATGAATCAAAAGCAAATAGAAAATTGGGGAAATATTTGTAAAAGAAATGACTGACAAACTATAGTATCATTAATGTGTGGAAACTTGCACAGTTCAGTAAGAAATACGAGCTCCTGACTCAGGGGCTGTCCCACCTCCTGCCATACTCTTCTCTGCCCAGAGGACCTCAGCCCAGTTCCTGGCATGAGTTCCGTTTGTGACTGAAGGGCCCTTCATTTGTGTCTTCAGCCTGACTTCTTTCCTCAAACTCCAGGCTTGCTTGATTGCACTGAACTCTCGCTTTCACCTCCACACACTTGTTACCCACCAGTGTTCCTCGGTAACCCTGAACGTCTTGACCGGTTGATCCAGCCTTAGAACGCCCTGGGCTCCTCTCTCTCCATGACATCACCCGTGAGGTCCAGCAGCCGTGCCTGCTCAAGCTGTATCCTGAAATAGTCCCTCTCCTCTCTCTGCCCTGCCAATACTGAGTCGTGTGTCCTGGCCAGTCTCCCCCACGGCCTCCTAACTCGCCTCCCAGTGCAGGTCCGATCTTCGGCTCTTCTGCTCAGAGCCCTTAGTGGCTTCCCAGCACGCCTGGCCTCAGGTTCACTGCCATGCAGGGCTGCAGGGAGGCCCTGCGCGACCCGGCTCCTGTCTCTGCAGTCCCGTCGGCGCCCCACCCGGCTCACTGGGCTCCAGCCGCCCGGCCCACTGACCATCCCCCAGCTCCCGGTCAGCCCCCTTCAGGAGCTGTGAGCTGGCCCTCACCGCGCCAGGGCTCTGCCCTGAGAAGCCGCACTGCGCCTGATCGTTCCATCTCTGCTCAGACCCCACTGTGTCTAAAGTAACTGACCCCTTGACTCCCTTTATTTTGCTTTGTTACTGTTTTTGGTTTTGTGGGTTTTTTTAATAGCAGTTCTTACTACCTGAAATGGTATTTTTAGTTTTTATTCTACTTTTTGTGTGTTTTATTGTTTCTCACATTGAAATATAAATTCTGCATGTTTTATTATCTGTTGTGTCCTCCGCACCTAAAATAGTGCCTTGAATATAGTATGGACTCAATAAAAGAAGGATTGCAAACAGCAAATAAACATCAAAAGGCTGGTCAAACTCATAGTTAGTCACAGAAATGCAAATTAAAACGTCTGTGAAGTACCATTTTTCACCTTTCAAAATAGCAGATTAATAATAGATGAGGCAGAGATGAGTACGTCCTAGATATCCACTGTACAGTCTAGGGCCATAGGTAATGATACTGTTACGTACCTAAGATTTGCTAAGAGAGTAAATCTTATTTTAAGTGTTCTTATCACAAAAAATAAACAAACATAGTCATCATAAATAGAGAGGGTAGGAGGAAACGTTAAGGGGTGAGGGTACGTTTATGTCACAGATTGTGGTGATGGCTTTGCAGGCGCATGCTTGCCTCTAAACTCGTCAAGCTGTGCGCATGAAGAGGACACGGCCACTGCAGGTCTGTGACGCCTCAGCGGTTGGGTGACTTGAATGAGTGAGTGAATGCGCGACCAAGCGGAAGGAGCGTGGATACCCACAGTCACCGCTTTAGGGAATGTAAGTCGAAACAAACTTGATCACCTTGCTAAAGAATACTCCCAAGTCTATATGTAGCCATTGTAACTACCGCATTCTTTTCTAGAAGTTGGTTTGTTGTGCCATTACTTTATCTAGGATGAAAAACTATTGTAGCTATTGTGAAACCCTTGGCAAAGTCCCCCTTTAGCTATTTAATGCCCAAGATGTTTTTACCAGGCTGGACTCTTAAGCCATAGCCTTACAACTACTTTCTCAGCTGTTTAGAGGCTATTAAAGAGTTCATGCGTAGGGGCTGTCACTGAGCAGCAAGGCAGGTTGTGGGGCTGATCCAGAGGGAAGGCGTATCTTCACGGGGGAACCTCCGGCGGGATGAGTGAGTGGAGGACAGGCAAGGGCAGGCAGGTACCTGAGGGCAGGGAGCTAATCCATGCCACGTCTGGATGCAGTCCACGACAGTGGACTTCTGTTCGTGCTGCTTATCCAAATGAGAGATGAGGAGGCGAGATGACATGTGATTTCACGGATAAGAATATCTCTAGAAATCAAGAAGCCTGATTTCTCTTCTCTGCCTTACCATGGATTGCTGTAATTAAGTCTTTAAAAGCAAGTGCCTAGGTATTTTCGTGATAGATTTTCCATTACGTGTGTGGATAACATTCACAGTGCTCTGATTTTACTTAGCTGCACATTTCTTTTTAAAAATGGGAATTGACATTTCCTTATTCATTCAACTTTTGAGCTCAGAGCAACAAATTAACACTCAAATCCTGCTCCAATTTTGTCCTTAAATAACCATAAATTACTTCTATAAATAAAAAATAAGTGCATCTAAATTGTGACCAGTCTTCAGAAAGACCCATCTGATTTATTTAGGAGTTTGTGACTTCTGAAATGCCCAGTTGAGTATTCATGGAACGGAACTGCATAGTTTTTAACTCTTAGAGTAAGAGTAAACTCACAGCCGCTACATTCCAGAGCACTCACAGGCTTTTTGTTCTGAAAGTGCCACAACACTGTTTCTTAAAGTGTGTAGTTTTTCTGCTCTTGCAGAGGTGATGAAACAGCCACACCTGAGCTGGCAGCAGGGCCTCAGGCCACGTGCCTCTTTATCCAGCGGCCCTTTTTACGCAGCTCCACGACTGGAGGTCTTCTGATTTACTTAAGTTCATATCACCAGAGTTAGCTCTTCCACTTGATTGAGTGAGGCCTTGATACAGACGGAAGAAGCCAAGCTGGGTTCCAGACCAGCAATAGCATCCTCTGTGCTAATACCCCCAGCTCTCCTCTGCCCCGTGTCAGAGCTGCAACAACCTGACTGGCGTCAGTAATGAAAGATGCCAGAGTTAGAGTTCGGGTGGTGGGCCCTTTCCAAAAGGCCCCCTGTCCAGATGCCTGCATGGGGTCCAGCGGGAAGCCAGGCTCTGGGGACAGCGCTTTCCAGTAAGGGAGCCTCTGCTGGGCTCTGCAGACATGCCCCACCTTCTGCCGCTGGGCTCCGGGTGACGAGGGCGGGTGGTATCCTGTCCGTTTTTACCCCAAGAATGCCTGGTGCCCAGTGACTCTCCATCTCTTCTCGGAATCAGAGTCTGCCTCCGCTTAGGAGTCTTCTTTTCAGGGCCTGGCCTGCTAAGCACATCCTCCCAGAAAGCTCAGACCTTCTTCCAACAGTCGTCTCACACTCGCATCCGAGCCTTGTGAGGGCAGGGACCGCGTCTGCCTGTGTCCCTGCTGTCTCCTCACTACCTGCCGTGGAGAACGCGTTCCAACATGGGTGAAATGAGCGAGCACCTTCTAGCTTCATTTATAGAGTAACCATGCTGATGTCGGGGATGGAATCCTCATACTCCCAGGGCCTAGCCCAGTACCTGGCACTGTTTCTAGTACTCAGTAGTTTAATGACTGAATAAATAAATACTGTTTTGAATACCTAAAAGGCATTATAAAATTCTTCTAGCTAATTTCCATATTATATGGTCCACAAGAATTTTTAAATGAGGCTTTATTATATTTACTCTGAAGTATTTTATTGCTAAAATATGGTAAAGAAATAATATGCTAATAATATTTCCCGAGTCATGAAGCCAAGAAGTCCATGGTTATAGTCCATTAGTAGTTAATTGGCTAATCAGAATTTCAAAGGACACTGATTTCTATATAAATGTAATTTTGTGATATTTTTATGCTCAAATAGGAGTTTGTGTTATAAGCACTTCTGTGTCTGAAATGCTCTTTCTCTTGTATCAAAGAGAGTTGTTAATTCCTAACCAATTTAGGTAAATTGGTAACACTATCTCCTTTTTAGGGCAGAGTAAATAAATCTTTCTCCTTTCTTAAAAAATGTAAGTATAATTTGTACATAAGACACAGGATCTAAGTGTTCAGTCTGATGAGTATTGATAGCCGTGTATACTACCCCTCTGCTTGCAGGCTCAGTTGGGTCCAGCTCTCTGCAGCCTGTGGACTGTAGCCCGCCAGGCTCCTCTGTCCATGGGATTCTCGGGCAGGAATACTGGGGCGGTCTGCCATTTCCCGCTCCAGGGAATCTCCCCGACCCAGGGATCAAACCCGTGGCTTGTAACCGCCATCTAAGACAGTGTATCTGGAGTGAACATTCCAGAGCCCCCTCCTGTCCCATTACGGTCATACCCAACTCGTCATCCGAGGCAACACTTGTGACTTCTGCTCCCTTGTTCTGAGAGTTCCCCTTTTCTGGGTCTCCCGTGAGTGGAGACACGCAGGACGCACTGTTTGCATTCAGGCTGATGTGCTCACACCCCGTGCACATCGCTGTGTGCAGTTTCTCTCTTGTCTGGGCTGCATTCCCCGATACGATGTGCCACACCATGTTTGTTCTGCTATTGGTAGATAGTGGGCTGTCGCCAGATTTGGAGTGCTCAAGGCCGCTGTGAACATTCTTGTGCAAGTGCTCGCTGTTTTCATTCGTTATTGTTGTTTTTGGTGGATATGTGTTTATGTTCCCCTTGGATAAATACTTAGAAATTAAATTACTCGGGCTCAGTTGCTGAAAAATCTGCCTACAATGCAGGAGACCTGAGTTTGATCCCTGGGTTGGGAAGAGCCCCTGGAGAAGGAAATGGCAACCCACTCTAGTAGTCCTGCCTGGAGCATGGCATGGACAGAGGAGCTCGGTGGGCTGCAGTCCATAGGGTCACACAGAGGTGGACACGACTGAAGCGACTTAGCGTGCATAGGATAGATGTGTATTCAACTTTATAAGACCCTGCGAACTCTTTCGCGAAGCAGTGGCACCCTTTTCCGTGCTCACCAGCAATATCTGGGCGTTTTAATCGCGCTTCATCTTCACCAGCGTTTGCTACTGCCAGACTCTCTGATTTTATCTGTTGTAGTTGGTATGAAATGGCATCTCACTCTGTTTTAATTTACATTTTCCTGAGCATCTTTTCGTAGCATATCGGTGATTCCTCTTTGGACTTTCCCAGTAGTCTGCCTGTTTTAATGGGTTGTTTGTCTTTTTTGTTCTTGATGTGTGAGGATTCTGTATATATTCTGGGCAGGAGTCTTTGTCTGATAAATGTGCTGCAGATATTCTCCCCCAGTGTGGAGCTTGCCTGTCCATTTTCTTCATGACGCTGTTTAATGAGCAGAAGCTTTTCATCCCCGTGGCATTCCTCCCTTCAGTTTTGTTCCTCTAGGCCAGTGCATTTTGTTTCCTCATCTGTGGAATCTCCTGAGACCCACCTAAGTCTCCTTTGTTCAGGATCCTGGAGACCGTGCTTGGCTTCACTGATCCACTCGAAGGACTCTCAGAATTCAGAAAAGCTGTTACACCCATATTTATAGTGCATCATGGCAAAAGGATACAGACTAAAATCAAGAAAGGAAAAAAAAGTTGGTGTTGAGAGCCAGACATCTTGGAATGTGAAGTCAAGTGGGCCTTAGAAAGCATCACTACGAACAAAGCTAGTGGAGGTGATGGAATTCCCGTTGAGCTGTTTCAAATCCTGAAAGATGATGCTGTGAAAGTGCTGCACTCAATTTGCCAACAAATCTGGAAAACTCAGCAGTGGCCACAGGACTGGAAAAGGTCAGTGTTCATTCCAATTCCAAAGAAAGGCAATGCCAAAGAATGCTCCAACTACCGAACAATTGCACTCATCTCACATGCTAGTAAAGTAATGCTCAAAATTCTCCAAGCCAGACTTCAGCAATATGTGAACCGTGAACTCCCTGATGTTCAAGCTGGTTTTAGAAAAGGCAGAGGAACCAGAGATCAAATTGCCAACATCCGCTGGATCATGGAAAAAGCAAGAGAGTTCCAGAAAAACATCTATTTCTGCTTTATTGACTATGCCAAAGCCTTTGACTGTGTGGATCACAGTAAACTGTGGAAAATTCTGAAAGAGATGGGAATACCAGACCACCTGACCTGCCTCTTGAGAAATCTGTATGCAGGTCAGGAAGCAACAGTTAGAACTGGACATGGAACAACAGACTGGTTCCAAATAGGAAAAGGAGAGTGAACCGTGAACTCCCTGATGTTCAAGCTGGTTTTAGAAAAGGCAGAGGAACCAGAGATCAAATTGCCAACATCCGCTGGATCATGGAAAAAGCAAGAGAGTTCCAGAAAAACATCTATTTCTGCTTTATTGACTATGCCAAAGCCTTTGACTGTGTGGATCACAGTAAACTGTGGAAAATTCTGAAAGAGATGGGAATACCAGACCACCTGACCTGCCTCTTGAGAAATCTGTATGCAGGTCAGGAAGCAACAGTTAGAACGGGACATGGAACAACAGACTGGTTCCAAATAGGAAAAGGAGTACATCAAGGCTGTATATTGTCACCCTGCTTATTTAACTTATATGCAGAGTACATCATGAGAAATGCTGGACTGGAAGAAACACAAGCTGGAATCAAGTTTAAACATTAGAAGTTATCAAATATATGAAATTGTGCAAGAGGTGCTCATCAACTTCAATCTTTCATTCGCTCATTCAACTTCTTTCTGTCATTCACTCATTCATGGGCCAAATGGCATCAAGCACTTCCAGAGTGCCCAGAGGTACCCTAGGGACCTGTGATGCAGTCGTGAGCTAAGCCCTGCCTTTGCCCTCACGAACTGTAGAGAAGGTGAAGGTGAAGGTGAAGTCGCTCAGTCGTGTCTGACTCTTTGCGACCCCATGGACTGTAACCTACTAGGCTTCTCCATCCATGAGATTTTCCAGGCAAGAATACTGGAGTGGGTTGCCATTTCCTTCTCCAGGGGATCTTCCCGACCCAGGGATAGAACCCGGGTCTCCCACATTGGAGGCAGACGCTTTAACCTCTGAGCCACCAGGGAAGCCCTCTGTAGAGAAGACAGGAAATTAAAAGATAAGCAAATAGATTTCTCCCAGCCGTAAAGAAGGAACAGAAGCAGGATATACGGTGGTTAAGAGTGATGGTGCCAGAAATAAACACAAGATTTTTTCCCCTTTGTTCACACATTTCTTCTTTAGAATTCCAAATTCTCCCACCCTCTGATCTCGGCCTCCAGGAGCATGAGTAAAAAGTTAGAGTCTGCTGAACTGAGTCATCTGACGTCTTTGAAATAAAGTGGTAGACACCAATAGACAAGTACACGGTCAACAGGCTGGACAGCCTGGGTGTCTCTTTGGAGACCCTTGGAGACTTGCAGCTATGCTGTCTCCAGACTTGTCATAGCTGACATGACAGAGACAACTCTTGGGGCATGAGACTTCCCTGCAAAGAAGGCAGTCCTCAATAATGCCATCTTTGTTGCTGGAGAACATCAGCGACCTTGTTCTGAGCTGGGTCCAAGTCAAAGGGAAAGAAGGGAACGGCCAGCTGTGAAAAGTTCAATTTGTTTCCAATGCACTTTCTCTTACCGTCAGAGAGGCTGGCTCCCCGACACAGGCTGGCTCTGTCAGGGACAGACGCCAAATAGGGCACAGACTGAAGAAACACTCCCTGTTCCCACTGAAGCAGGAGCATTCAGCCTTCTGAACAGAGTCTGTGGCATCAGCCACCAGCCAGCTGTATTGATGAGACACAGGTTGGTATAGCCAAGAGGGATGTCTCCTTTCTGATTCAAAACTGTAGCTATTCAAATCCTCCTCTCCTTCTCATGAGAAAATACGTTAGCTGGATGTGGGAGAGCCAGCGCTCCCATGTACCATAATTAAGAGTAACCTCTAAAGTGAGGCAGCCTCTTCACAGACCCATGAGACAGTATTCATGGAAACTGAAAGTTTGTTACAGCAGTCTGTTTCTAGGAATTTATCCTTTAGATAAATTCTCAGAAGTGCACCAAGATAAATGCAGGAGGGATCTTTAATGCAGCATCATTTGAACTAGCCAACATCTGGAATCAACTGAATATTATGTTGTAGCTAAAAAAAAAAAAATGAGGTACTTGTAGATTTGGGATTCCTAGGTAGTGCTAGTGGTAAAGAACTCACCTGCCAATGCAGGAAGACCTCAAATACATCGGTTTGATCCATGAGTTGGGGAGATCCCCTGGGGGTGGGTATGGCAACTCATTCCAGTATTCTTACCTGAGAATCCTATGGGCAGAGAAGCCTGGCGGGCTACAGTCCATAGGGTCACAAAGAGTCGGCCATGACTGAAGTGACTTAGCCTGCACACACGCACATGTAGATTTAACTGGAAGGAGATCCAAAAGAAAAAGGAGTAAAGCAAAATGTAACTTTCTATGTATGGGAAAGTCAGTCTGTTATAAACTCAACTCCTCTGTCAGTGCAGACATCCTGCTGTACTTTTGTTTATAGTTCTATCTAGATCCCAAGATGTGATCATCTCAAATGGCAAAAGGACCCACGTAGGGTCCTACAGGTGTGCAAAATGCTAGGGATTAACACATATCATAGGTAGATGGCAGAATAAAAGGTCCTGCAAGCCTCTGTTCAGTCCACTCTGCATATAGATCTGTTTTTCTGCACCAGGATGATTAAGACTCAGTAGCCAGATAGGTGGTAATTTGCTCAGACAGTTTATGACTTTTTCTGAGTGTCATTTGAAAGGATAACTAAAACTCGACTCTCAGTATTTTCAGGTTTTCAGTCTCTTCATAATGGATGACCTATTTCCTTCTTTCAACAAACAGCACAGAGAACAAACATAAAGGAGCTTAATAACTCCCTAAATGAAAACACCAGTTCCTCCTGGCATAATCAGAATTTTCTCCCTTTGAGCCCTAAAACGTTCAGATTTTTTCTAGTCACCAATGTTACCAAGTTCATGGTAAGCACCAAATATTAAAGAAAAAATAAGTAATTCTATTCATCCTGCCACTAAATCAGCTCAGTTCAGTCACTCAGTCATGTCAGACCCTTTGTGACCTCATGGACTCCAGCACACCAGGCATTCCTGTCCATCACCAACTGCTGGAGTTTACTCAAACTCATGTCCATTGAGTCGGTGATGCCATCCAACCATCTCATCCTCTGTCATCCCCTTCTCCTCCCACTTTAAATCTTTCCCAGCATCAGGGTCTTTTCAAATGAATCAGTTCTTTGCATCAGGTGGCCAAAGTGTTGGAGTTTCAGCTTCAACATCAGTCTTCCAATGAATATTCAGGACTGATTTTCTTTAAGATGGACTAATTGGATCTCTTTGCAGTCCAAGGGACTCTCAAGAGTCTTCAACACCACACTTCAAAAGCATCAATTCTTCGGCTCTCAGCTTTCTTCACAGTTACCGTCAAAAAATGAAAACTAGGAGTAGAATTTGTATAATAACATCTCATGCTAGCAATAGTAAATATTTAACAGATAAATGATCTAACTGAAAAAATTTATCTCTTGGAAAACCATTTCCAATAAAATTTTGTTTCATGTCATAAGCATTTATCAAAATTTCAATTATTTATTGAAATTTAATTATTTATTTGCTATATTTTAGCAAATTGATCAACTGAGTACTTCTAATAATTGTTAAAACAATTCAATCCAAAAGAAATAATTTTGTGCTAGGATCTTATAGAACATTAAATAAATTTTAATATTGATCTATATGCATTTTATTTCAGAGGAATATAATAAAATGATCAGTGAAAGACTTTCAAGTATAGAAATATACTATATTAGGATCAATTCTTATGGAGGAAATAGAATTGAAATACATATTTAAGGAGAAAAAGGAAATACATAAGTGTTTAATTGTTAAAGAAGATCTTATTCATATATTTTTAATGGGTAAATGATGGTATCAAATCACCATGGAATTTAGATTTCATTAAGTCTATTTAAAACAGTGATATGACAATTTTATTTTTAAATGACCATATTTTTAATCTATTTGAAGCTCTATCCTTTGCAACTTTTAAATGTACAATAAAAACATCTGTCAACTTTAAAAGGTACATAGTTTTCACAAACTCCTAAAGACCATTGTATTTTACCAGAGTCAATTCTCTTCATTAATTATAATAGGTCAAATCAAATGTTAGATGTTCAAGGGGTATGATTTGCTAGTGCATTAAGCGGGTGAGGATGTCACATTTTCTAAGTATAAATGTTATTTGTCAAGTTGGGCTGAGATTGGACTCAATCTGAGCTTATTTGTCCATCTCAGTCCAGTGTTCTAACTCTGGAAGCATGTCACCCTTTGTAACTGGGTGCCCTAACTTGCATTGGAAAAGGTCAGTTTTCATTCCAACCCCAAAGAAGGGTAATGCCAAAGAATGTTCAAACTGCTGCACAATTGCTCTCATTTTACATGCTAGCAAACTAATGCTCAAAATTCTCCAAGCCAGGATTCAACAGTACATGAACTGAGAAATTCCAGATGTTCAAGATGAATTTAGAAAAGGCAGATGAATCAGTGATCAAATTGTCAACATCCACAGAAAAAGCAAGAGAATTCCAGAAACACATCTACTTCTGCTTCATTGACTAAGTGAAAGCCTTTGACTGTGTGGATCAAAACAAACTCTGGAGAATTCTTCAAGAGACGGGAATACCAGACCACCTTACCTGCTTGCTGAGAAACCTATATATGCAGGTCAAGAAGCAACAGTTAGAACTGGACATGGAACAGTGGACTGGTTCCAAATTGGGAAAGGAGTATGTCAAGGCCATATATTGTCACCCTGCTTATTTAACTTATACTCAGTGTATATTATGCAAAATGCTGGGCTGGATGAAGCACAAGCTGGAATCAAAATTGCTGGGAGAAATATCAATAACCTCAAATATCCAGAAGATACCACCCTTATGGCAGAAAGCTAAGAAAAACTAAAGAGGCTCTTGATGAAAGTGAAAGAGGAGCATGAAAGAGCTGGCTTAAAACTCAACATTCAGAAAACTAAGATCATGGCATCTGGTCCCTTCACTTCACGGCAAATAGATGAGGAAACAATGGAAACAGTGAAAGACTATTTTCTTGGGCTCTAAAATCACTGCAATTAGAGATTGCAGCCCTGAAATTAAAAGATGCTTGCTCCTTGGAAGAAAAGCTATGACAAACTCAGACAGCATATTAAAAAGCAGAGACATTACTTTGCCAACAAAGAAAGGTCTGTCTAGTTAAAACTATGATTTTCCCAGTAGTCGTGTATGGATGTGAGAGTTGGACCATAAAGAAGGCTGAACACTGAAGAATTGTGCTTTTGAACAGTGGTGTTGGAGAAGACTCTTGAGAGTCCCTTGAACTGCAAGGAGATCAAACCAGTCACTCCTAAAGGAAGTCCTGAATATTCATTAGAATGACTGATGCTGAAGCTGAAGCTCCAATACTTTGGCCACCTGATGCGAAGAACTGACTCATTAGAAAAGATCCTGATGCTGGGAAAGATTAGAGGCAGGAGGAGAAGGGGATGACAGAGGACATGATGGTTGGATGCCATCATTGACTCAATGGACACAAATTTGAGTAAGCTCCAGGAGTTGGTGATGGACAGGGAAGCCCGACGTGCTGTAGTCCATGGGGTTGCAGAGTCATATACATGACCGAGCAACTGAATAACAACAACTTGTATTAGAAAAATTAAGATTTTTAGGCCCTGGGTCTTTGTTGAGAGGTTAAAAAATATCTCCTTAGTTACAGTAAATAATGTCGGTGTCTTAGATTCAATGCCTTATCTGGAAACACAAGAAAAGCAGTAAATATTTGTACTATGTCTTAGGATCTCCTTTCCTTCTTAGGTCAATTCCAGATACTCTCTTTTTCTTGGCAGATTGTAGAGCTGGGGTGAAGGCAAAGTAAGTTGCTTCTACTTTAAAATGGGGTTTATTTATCCATTGCTCATATTCAGTAAGCTTACCCCAACAATCACTTTGTACAAAGTTTTAGGTTAAGATATGGGACTTCAAGGCCAAGCAGACTTAGGTTCTGCCCTTGAAGTGCTAATGGTTTACTTAGGGGAAGACAAACCCGTGAACAAATTAAGATACTCTGTTTGTGCATGCTTAGTCGCTTAGTCGTGTCTGACTCTTTGTGACCCGGTGGACTGTAGCCTGCCAGGCTCCTCTGTCCATGGGATTGTCCAGGCAAGAATACTGGAGTGGGTTGCCATGCCCTCCTCCAGGAGATCTTCATGACCTAGAAACTGCACCCAGGTCTTCTTCATTGCAGGCAGATTCTTTACCATCTGAGCCACCAGGGAAGCCCCAAGATATTCTTAGTAACATTATATTAGAAGAATCATCAAAATGCTGGGGATCAGAGGAGATGGGGTGATTAATTCAACAAGAGGTCGTTGATATCTGAGCAGGATCTTAATTAAGAAGTGAGAAGTAAGGGCGGTCCTGGCATACAGCACAGAACACATTTTGACATGAAAGCCTGTAGGGTTGTGACATTTGAAGAATGGAGATTATATCATGGCTAAAGTAGAGAGTAGAATACGCATGTAGGAGGCAAGAACAGGAGATGAAGAACGAGAAACACACTGACAATAGGTCACAAATGGCATTGAAAGCCCTGCTAAGGCATCTGGAGTTTGGATTTGATCTTTCGAGCTGGGGGAAAAAGCATGACTCGCTCAGAATTTGTGTGTGATGATTCTAGGTGACCATGGGTTAGAAGATGTGACCAGTGGCCTAACTCAGCACTGCATACAAGCAGATTCTCCGGAAAAAACCCTGAGTTGACCTCTCAACTCCTTTCCCTCTCTTAAAATAAAGCAGAACTCTGAATACATGAAATGCCATGCATCCAGTATAAAATAAAATATTCATGTTTTATACTGAGAAGAAAAGAAAATGAGCCAAGAATAGGTTAGAACTATTTACCTGTTTCATCAATGTTTATCAGGTACCTACTCCCTTACATGTGCTTCTAAATTTTTTTTTTTCCTCTACAGCTCATCTGATCCCCACATTAATGATGTGGTCCTTGAGTTACAGATGGTTGAGTAACTTGCCTGAGGTCACATACCAATAAGAGCTAGATAAGAATTAGACTATTTACAAACCCAAGCAGTCTGGCTTACATGCACTTAACCACTGAAGTGTCTCTCTGTGACTATCAGGATGCCTGTTACACACCATGAGGAGAAAAACACACCAAACCAGTGGGGAGAGTGAGTGTCTCCAGAGATCAATGTGGTTTATCCTTGGCTCCAGGTCAAGTGAAGCAGTTCTGTGCATGTTCTCACAGGCCTCTTCTGGAGAAGAATGGAGCGTGGGCGTGCGTCTGGCTTAGGCCGGCTCACTGAGAAGCCCTTTGCCACCACTGACCTGAAATGACCCGACCCACACAGAGGTCATTGTTGCTCTTCCTCTGATCCCATTTCGGTGAATGGCATCACCATCCGCTGGGCCCCCAATCCAGGATGCTGCTTCTCTCTACTTCATCCCCCACATCCGTTCAGTCACCAAGTCCTGATAAGCATGTCTTTAGCGTAAATAATAGCTGACTTGGTAAAGAACCTGCCTGCAGTGCAGGAGACCTGGGTTCAATACCTGGGTCAGGAAGATCCCCTGGAGAAGGAAATGGCAACCCACTCTAGTGTTCTTGCCTGAAGGAACCCATGGACAAAGGAGCCTGCAGGCTACCGTTCATGCAGTCGCAAGAGTCGGATATGACTGAGGGACTAGAGAGAGCATAAATAAAATCTTCCCAATGTCCTCCATCTCCACAGCTCCCACTCTGGTCCAGACAGCCATCACCTCTTCTTACTTGATTATGACTGCCCCTCACTGATCTCCCTTCACTCTGCAGCCAGGATGATGTTTCTACAGCCTGACTCTCCCCTTGTCCTTGTCCTGTTGACACCCTGGAATGGCCTGTCATCAATCCTTGGAGAAGGGAACAGCCACCCACTCCAGCATTCTGGCCTAGAGAATTGCATGGACTGTATAGTCCATGGAGTTGCAAAGAGATGGACATGACTGAGTGAATTTCACTTGTAGGAGAAGAGCTGGAAATCCTTCACTTGGCTCTCAAGGGCCCTGCATGACAACCTGCCAACTAGCCTCCCCACCAGTCCTCTCCCTATCCTCACTCATCTAAGATTCCTAGAAGGTGTTGCTGTTTCTCAGTTCCATACCTGGTAGGGCCCATCCCTCTGCCTTTTTCTCCTCTCCTCCATACTCTAAAGCATATTCAACATTCTGTTCAGGTGTAATCCTCTCTAATAAGACTTCTCCCCCTTGTATCTACAGCCTCTGCTTGCACTTTCATGGTGCCCTGTCCCATGAATCACAGTTGTTGCTTACTTGTCTCCTTTCTGGGCTAGACGCCTGTTAAGGACAAGCCGCTTCATTCATCTGAATTCTCCATTGCCTAGAACAATGCTAAACACACGGCCTGGGATCAGTAAATATGAATTAAATAAACAGATAAATACCTTGATTGTCAAGTTCACCTCATAATGGATGCTACGTGTCCTTTGTCGCCCAGTCATGTCCAAGTCTCTGTGACCCCATGGACTGTAGCCCGCCAGGCTCCTCTGTCCATGGAATTTTCCAGGCAAGAATACTGGAGTGGGTTGTCTTTCCCTCCTGCAGGGGATCTTCCTGATCCAGAGATCGAACCCTCGTCTCCTGTGTCTCTTGCAGTGGCAGGCAGACTCTTTACTGCTGAGCCACTTGGGTAGCCCAGTGGATGCTCTATGTTCTCACAATGGATGCTGTGTACCTGCACTGTTAAACTTGCATTGGGCTTCCTTGGTGGCTCAGCTGGTAAAGAATCTGCCTGCAATGTGGGAGACCTGGCTTCAATTTCTGTGTTGAGAAGATCCCCCGGAGAAGGGAACGGCTACCCACTGCCGTATTCTGGCCTAGAGATTGCATGAACTGTATAGTCCATGGAGTCGCAAAGAGATGGACATGACTGAGTGAATTTCACTTTCACTTTCAACTCATCAGGGCCACCCCAGCCTCCCTCTCCCAGGGATGGTAAAAGCAGCTTCATCTCCTCTATGGGAACACATTCTCTTAGCAGGGGAACCAGCTCATCTAATTGAAAACAGGGGCTAACAAACACTCCCTTTGCAATTTTAAAGGTCTAAACAGGCCTTCTGACTGTGGATGAGAACATGATGGATTTTTCACACCCGCTTTTCCAAATCCAGAAAGGAATCTACTCTAAACTCTGCAAAAGAAGAGTTCTTGTAATATTTCTTGGAGGGGGGCAGTTTTCCAATACATTGGACCCCAGACTACTGAGTGGAAATCATTTCCTCACTCTTCCCTCCCTTTCCCGAAAACACACGTACGCACGCAGACACTCACGCACTTAGAAGCAGTGTTTGAGGATTTTCCGAAATTGGGGAGGGCTTGTGTTTCATGAGCCATTTCATCAAGAGGAAGACACACTGGGCTCGCTAAAGGTCAGGAAGAAGATGAAAAGGGGCGGAACATAAGGTGGTGTGGATGGCCAGGCCCTTCCCACACTGTGACACACAGCTGTTCGGAAGAAGTTTTGCAAATCTGATTCTAAAATATTCATGATGTCACTGAACCTTCTTTCTATCGTGATGAAGCACAGAGCAATGCACCTCCTGTGGGAAATGCCCTGGCAGACGTCCAAGACGCTGAGTGTTCTGACTCCTTGATTACCCCACTGTTGAGCTTTCCTAGCACCACTTTCTAAATATAAAATGAGCCTTGATAGATGTTGTAAGACTAGGGAGTAAGGAAAGGAAGAATCCCAAGGATTTCAGAAAAACATATTTTGTTCCTACCATTCTGAGGACCCGTTATGCCATACTGGTGCGGTATACAGCTCTAGATGAAGACATACTTTTTAAAGACTTCATGGAGTTTAACACCGAGGAACTTCCATTTATATGGATCTAGTAACGTCTGTGGTGGTGGTTTAGTCGCTAAGTTGTGTCTGACTCTTGCAATCTCATGGACTGTAGACCACCCAGGCTCCTCTGTCCATGGGATTTCCTGGGCAAAAATCCTGGAGTGGGTTGCCATTTCCTTCTCCAGGGGATCTTCCCCAACCAGGGATCAAACCCAAGTCTCCTGTGTTACAGGCAGATTCTTTACCACTAAGCCACCGTGGAAGCTTCTACTATTCATCCACAGTCAATTTGAGAAGAGTCCATGAAACAGAACGTGTAGAATTATCTCAGTGCCTGACACCTGTGGGCTCATAGTAAATGCTACCTTATTTTATAATCTCATGAGAGAGACACATCTAGAAATCACTACTGAGGACCCAGGTGTATTCTTGGGCTTCTCTGGTGGCTTAGACAGTAAAGAATCTGCCTGCACTGTGGGAGAGCTGGGTTCAATCCCTGGATTGGAAAGATCCCCTGAGGAGGGCATGGCAACTCACTCCAGTGTTCTTGCCTGGAGAATCCTCATCAAGGAATAGAGACAAGTTAAATAGGGAGAGACGTTCTGAACTGAATACTGAGGAATAATTTACAGAGCAGGTGGCATTTGCCCTGAGCATCAGAAGATGAAATGACATTTTAGACATGGTGAGAAAGCCGTCTTCCCTGAAGTCTGTAACTGAAGGACATCATTTGAGCCTGGAAAGAAACACTTGCTGGCTCATCAAGTGGCTATTGTGTCGTTTGTTAACATTATCAAATCCTTTCCATGTGGCTCTGCTTCCTATCCAAAAATAGAGTACAAACGAGAGCCTGAGATTCCAGCTCCCTGCGCATCTTCATATTCCGTCTCTCCCGAGAATGCTGAAAGCTGGAGGGAGGGAGGACAGGAAGGGCCGCTAGGGCCTCAGTCTCCTTCTGTGAAGAGCGGAAACAGCCCATCGATAGGTTCTCCTCAGAGGGAGGGAGGCAAGAAGGACATCCTTGTATCAGAAAGCCTGTGGGAATCGGAGAGTGGTCCTCACGAGGGCAGAACTCAGAGCCCTCTGTGGCTCCCATTTTTCTGTGAGAACAGGTGGCAGAGATCGTATGCGGACTGCAGCCAGGAGGGCAGGTGATTAGGGGAAGCGCCTAGTGACACGCACGGGGGTACCGGTGGCACTCCAGTCCCCATGGACAAACAGCGTGTTCTCACCACGGCCGTCACGGGCGGTGCCATGACATGCCATGAAACTCCCTGCTCCCAAGTGGACAGTGTCATTTTTGGAAGGTTGGAAGGTCTGAATAAATGCACGCTCCGTAGGTGAGCACACGGTCGTCGCTGTTGTTTAGTTGCTGAGTCCTGTCCAACTCTTTGGCGACCCCACTGACTGTGGCCCACCAGGCTCCTCTATCCAGGGCCAGGCTCTTCTGTCCATGGAGTTTTTCAGGCAAGAATACTGGAGCAGGTTGCCATTTCCTTCTTTAGAGGATCTCTCCAACCCAGGGATCCAACCCACGTTCATGCATCTCCTGTGTTAGTAGGCAGGTTCCTTACCACTGGCGCCACTTGGGAAGCCCCTGGACTAGCCATGTTTTCTGCCAGAAATCAGCTCTCTCCTCGTTAAAGAGCAGCATCTGGCTAAGTTGTCAAGACCCAGGCCTCAAAGGAAGTGAGGTTGGAATCCAGGCTTCGCCTCTTGGTAGCTCCTGAATTTCTACCTATTTTTCCAGCTCTCAAGTGGAGATGCTGATCTGCACATCACTGTCAGAATTACAGGAGACGATATTTGTTAAACATACAACACAGCTCTTGGAATATTATAAATGCTCATAACTAGTACCCATTCATACGCTTTCCTATGAAACACAAATACCTTCAAGATTTCTATCTTTTATACACTTCTTTTTTAAAAGTTACTGAATATGTCCCTGTCATGACAAACACAAAAAAATACACAAACAGAAATATCCTGCCCTTCAAAAGAGGATAACGATACTTTTTGACTTGCTTCTATTTCTCAGCTTTCTCCCTTTCAGTAGATGGAGTTGCAAAGGAACTCGTCTCCTAGCCTGTCTTGGGATGAGTTCGGACCTTGGAAGGTGAAAGGCCAGCCTGGGGAGCATCACGCAACTGTGGGTGTCTGGGCCAGAGCTGCTATTGATGTAATCGGATCTGGCCACAGAGAATGTGACTAAGTGAAACCCCATCTGCTGTGAGGTTTCCCTCTGGTCCCACGGGGGACCAGAGCAGGATATGAGACGGCGGCAACGGTGAGGTGAGGGGTCTGCACGGAAATGGTGAGGTTCCCCACGTGCACTATGTCTCACCACAGGCTCATGTGGGTCTCCCCCGGCATGACATCATCCTGGAGCTCCCAAGCAGGGACGTGGGTGTGTGTAAGCGTGCATATGGTGGGGCGTGTGTGTGTGTGTGTGTGTATGCTGCTGGAGAGCATAAACCAGGATTTCTCAGTCTCGCCAGTATTGACATATTTGGGTTGCTATTAGTGGGGGGATGTCCTGTACCTTGCAAGATATTCATAGCATCTCCAGTTTCTACCCATTAGTTTCCAGTAGCAGTTTCCCCCCAAGGTGTGACAGCCAAACATGTCTCCAGTCATTTCTAAATGCCCCCTGGGTGCAAGATCACCCCCCTACAGAAAACCACAGGCATAAACTGAAGAATGAAACAAACCGCACCTCTTCTTATTAAAGGCAGGGGTAAGAATTCAGGGAAAAAGTAAAACACAGCAAGCCTCCAACTCCTTATCTAGTTTTAGAAGTGAAGTAAAAAGCCGGGAGTTAGTTTTGTTTGTTCATTCAGATGATACTTGTTCAATAAATAGGCAAATACAAACGTAATGATCATCGCCAACTATTCAGCAGTTCTATATCCTAACACGTATCTAAGCAGGGCATCTCATGGGCTCCTAATGGCAGACCTGAGCATAGGTGTTCTTATCTCTGCTTTACACGTGAAGACACTGGGACCTGGGGAGGTGAAAAGTCTTTCCCAGGAGCATACAGCTTACCAGTAACTGAGCTGGGATTGGAACCCAGGTTTGCATGATTTAAAGTCCAAATTCAGAGCCATTGCGTTATCTCAGTCCATTATTGTGGAGTCTGTATGCAACGTTATAAAAATTCCAAAGCCTGTGATTTAAACCAATGAGTATTTAATGAGACTGTCTACATTCAGCATCAGCCTAGACAGAAGGTGGGTGGATTTGAGTGAAAGAATCAGACTTTCCATGCCTTTACTTAAACAAATCCCACTTATAAATCAACACCAGAAAAGTACATAATTAACCCCTTAATTGGTGGCACATGTTAAAGGCATATAACAGCATGCTGAAGAAAAAGAATAAGCTTTAAATGACTCTGTTTCCAATTATCTGTCCCCGAGTGAGGTGGCCCATATACCATGAGGCTCCTCAGTGAAGACTTGGAGTTGAAAGCGTGTACTTGACATTGGACAATCCTGGGTTCTAATCCCTGCTCTGACACTTACCAGTTGTGTGTTTTGGGGCAAGGCAATTTACAGCTGGGATCCTCAGCTAACTCTCAGCAGGATAGAGGTGAAGACACTCACCTCTCAACAATGAACTGAGACCAGGTAACAGGAACCAACTTAGAGTGTCCTACAGCTACCTGACTTTTCTTTCATCACAGTCACGACTGTTTGTAAGTTTGGGCTTATTTGCATGTTTACATGTTTAATGGAGCTCTTACCCATGATTGTGAAAGCCCTTTAAGAGTGGGAGCTTATCTCTTTATTCACTGCCTCTCCAGCTCTTGACATAGTACTTGGCACATACTAGTACCTGTGTGCTGCGTCACTTCAGTCATGCCCCGCTCTTGGTGACCCTGTGGACTGTAGTCCACCAGGCTCCTCTGTCCAAGCGATTCTCCAGGCAAGAATACTGATGCCAGTTGCCATGCCCTCCTCCAGGGATCTTCCTGACCCAAGGACTGAACCCATGTCTCTTACATCTCTTGTACTGGAAGCAGGTTCTTTACCACTAGCACCGCCTGGGAAGCCCAGCTCATAGTAGACACTCATTTTAAAAATACTGAGTGAACCATAGACATCAATGCATTCTTTCTACTTTCTTCTAAGATAATGAGTTTCCTGACACTGGAGATATTCAAGCAGTGGAGCAATTAGATCCTCTATTCTTCTGTGTCCCTATCATCGTCTCTTAGGGGGCCTTTCACCCTAAGCATACATCATACTGTTTTGCAATTACCCATTTCTGTACCTGTCTTCCCTGTGAGTCTATAAACTACTTCAGAGCTGAATGGATCACCTTTTAATCCTCATGAATGGCCCCAAGGTGGGATACATGCCCAAGTCTGATAAATAAAATGTGTAAAATAAAGATATCGAGGCCCTAGAGGGCATCCATCGGCCAAATTAGAACTCAGACAAAGTCACCACTCAGTTATCTTCCATGTCACAAGTTCTAAGCCTCAGAAACCCTAGTGGTTGCCAACTCTGCTCACACAACATCCAACCATCAGAAACAGAAGATTCAAGTTGTTACTTCTGCTGTTTCAGACAAACGCAGGCAATCAATAACTGATTAAGTTAAATTGGCCACATTTACAAAGAAAAACTGTGAGCCAGATTTTCCATTTCTAACTTCGCACTTCAAAGATAATTAAATTCAACCTTTCATAAAATAAATATCTATGGAGTGCCAACCACTGTTCAAGTTCAGTTCAGTCGCTCAGTCGTGTCCAACTCTTTGCGACCCCATAGACTACAGCATGCTAGGCCTCTCTGTCCATCACCAGCTTCCAGAGTTTACTCAAACTCATGTCCATTGAGTTGGTGATGCCATCCAACCATCTCATCCTCTGTCGCCCCCTTCTCCTCCTGCCCTCAATCTTTCCCAGCCTCAGGGTCTTTTCAAATGAGTCAGCTCTTCGCATCAGGTGGCCAAAGTACTGGAATTTCAGCTTCAACATCAGTCCTTCCAATGAATATTCAGGACTGATTTCCTTTCTGGTTAAATACAATGGTTAAATCCTGTTGGGCCATTTAAGACTGAAAGAATGATTTTGACACTGGGCATTCTTCTCAGTTTCCCAAAGGAAGCCAAATGTTCCTATTGGATTCTTAAGCATGCTAGGCCTCTCTGTCCATCACCAGCTTCCAGAGTTTACTCAAACTCATGTCCATTGAGTTGGTGATGCCATCCAACCATCTCATCCTCTGTCGCCCCCTTCTCCTCCTGCCCTCAATCTTTCCCAGCCTCAGGGTCTTTTCAAATGAGTCAGCTCTTCGCATCAGGTGGCCAAAGTACTGGAATTTCAGCTTCAACATCAGTCCTTCCAATGAATATTCAGGACTGATTTCCTTTCTGGTTAAATACAATGGTTAAATCCTGTTGGGCCATTTAAGACTGAAAGAATGATTTTGACACTGGGCATTCTTCTCAGTTTCCCAAAGGAAGCCAAATGTTCCTATTGGATTCTTTGGGTTAGAGAGACAAAAAAGAGGAGCTCAGAAATCTTGGAGATAAACTCTTCTCTGGTCTCAGCACCTGTGAAGAAGGGAACTGGTGCTTAAAGGAAATAATTAATTAAGCAACAAATACTTCTAGGTAAAGAGAAAGATCCTTCAAAGCAGAATGTTCAGGCACTGGAAAGGATGGCATACCTGTAGGTTTTCTCTCTCTAATTATCATGTGACTTCCACGAAAACAGGGAGTCTGTTATGTCATCTGTGATTATTCTCCATGGGAAGAAACTAGAAAACTAGCATTTCTGTGGCTGGCCATAAGTTGATATGTTTACGTATATAACCCAGTAGTAGGTGTGACATAGTACTGGAGCATAAGAAACATTTCTCTATTTCTCTCCATGTCTCTCAAGCATGCCTTTCCGTGCTAAGTTTTCACCAAAGTAACTGACAAAATATAAAACCCACATAACTGGCAAAACTTAATTTCAGCTCTGTTGGACACTGTTTCTCTTACCTGCTGGCCTATTCAGGAGTTAGGGGACTTTTACATGGCCCAGACCATCTGGGAACCAGTTACATGCCTCGTTCCTCTCTGCAGCCCTAGAAGTGAGTGGCTCTGCCCTTTCCATACCCCATCATGATGCAGAGATCTTAGCAAGGTCTGAGCTCATTAGTTGAACTAATATGTAAGTGCCATTTTTGTAGGTAAAACATCATCAAATACCAGTAACTTTATATAAATCACCTACTGATTAAGTGTGCAGACAAAATTGCAACTAGCCAGAGAGCCAAAGCATTTCTACTTCTTTGGAAAACAATCGTGTACTACTAATTTCTGCTCACTATACCAGGCTCCCGGAAGAATCCACACTGGCAATACTATACTAGGGCAAGCACCCTCAGCTGGTCTGCTACAATGCAGCTGTCTCACTGACTCATCCCAGCCCCTGCTCCCTCCTGTCCATGGGGATTATCAAGTCTTCACCGTAATTTCCTTATAAAGTATTTTCATGGAGGAAATCATCTATCATCTGCCTCAAGCTATGAGTCATGTATCTATGCTCTCAGAACACTCCTGTATACCACTCATCCGCAAGCCAAGTCAATCCTAGCCTGGGCAGGTGTTCCAAGTCCTTTAGAAAGCCTTTGAACTTCCCCTACAGAGGCCACTCTTTGAGACAGTGTCGGAAAGAGTTGCTTGACATCTCACTACAGGGAGCCTCTGGTCCCGACACACCAAAACTCCCTTGGGTGAGATCACTGAGGCAGATGAAAACCAGAGGGAAACAGGAGAGAGAAAGAGACACAGAGCTTGTAGATCAAGTGTCTGCTTGCCCCTCCCAAGCACCTTTCTGAGTCTTTCCTAAGGAGAAAACTCTCAATCTATGTGAAGAATTTTTGAGGCTATAAACTTCTTTGATGTTTGTGGGTCTTACAGAAATCTCAACAAGTTGCTGCCACTCTGAGAAACAGTTTAGAGTGAGCAGACCTGGAGTTTAGCCTCAGCTAACCACGATTCATAGTGTGTGGGCAGAGACGGCAGCACTCTGGGCCTCCATTTCTTATCTCTGATTTGAGCAGGATGATCTCTTAGCTCTTTTCAACTTGACAAAGTGTGCTGTGGATGAATCCTGAGTTATGGACGAGCAGCTACTCAGATAAGCTTGACATTTATTAGAGTCAGGCTGACCGTGGAATGATAAGGATGCATTGTTTTAAGTCCAGTTTCACTCGTCTCCCTGGGCTGAATCGCTCAGCACTGCAGAGCCTCCACATCAAGAGGCCACTTCAAAACTGCAGGCTGACGGTGGGGGTTACAGCTCCCTCTGACTTCCCTTCCCTTGCCTATCTTCCAGCAAACACCTAAAAGTCACATTCAAGGAGATAAAACCAGAAGGTATTTTTGATATCTTTGTCTGCTTTGGTATCAGGTGATGGTGGCCTCGTGGAATGAGAATAGGAGTGTTCCTTCCTCTGCAATTTTTTTGGAACACTTTCAGAAGGATAGGTGTTAACTCCTCTCTAAATGTTTGATAGGATTCACCTGTGAAGCCATCAGGTCCTGGACTTTTAGTTTATTAATAACAGTTTCAATTTCATTACTTAAGTGATTGGTCTATTGATATTTTCTATTTCTTCTTTGTTCAGTCTTAGAAGACTGTACCTTTCTAAGAACTAATCCACTTCTTCTAGGTTCTCCATTTCATCGGCATAGAATTGCTTGTAATAGTTTCTTATGATTCTTTGTATTTCTGTGGTAACAGTTGTAACTTCCCCTTTTTCGTTTCTGATTTTATTGATTTGAGCCCTCTCCATTTTTTTCTGGTGTATCTGGCTAAAGGTTTATCAAGAGTCTTCTCCAACACCGCAGTTCAAAAGCATCAATTCTTCAGCACTCAGCTTTTTTTATATTCCAACTCACATCTATACATGACTACTGGAAAAACCATAGCTTTGACTAGATGGACATTTGTTGGCAAAGTAATGTCTCTGCTTTTTAATATGTTGTCTAGGCTGGTCACAACTTGTCTTTCAAGGAGCAAGCATCTTTTAATTTCAGGGCTGCGGTCACCATCTGCAATAATTTTGGAGCTCAAAAAAATAAAGTCTCTCGCTGTTTCCATTGTTTCCTCATCTATTTGCCATGAAGTGATGGGACCAGATGCCATGATCTTAGTTTTCTGAATGTTGAGCTTTAAGCCAACTTTTTCACTCTCCTCTTTTACTTTCATCAAGAGTCTCTTTAGTTCCTCTTCGCTTTCTGCCATAAGGGTGGTGTCATCTGCATATCTGAGGTCATTGATACTTCTCCCAGAAATCTGATTCCAGCTTTTGTTTCATCCAGTCCAGCGTTTCTCATGATGTACTCTGCATATAAGTTAAATAAGCAGGGTGACAATATACAGCCTTGACGTACTCCTTTCCCAATTTGGAACCAGTCTGTTATTCCATGTCCAGTTCTAACTGTTGCTTCTTGATCTCCTTACAGATTTCTCAGGAGGCAGGTCAGGTGATCTGGTGTTCCCATCTCTTGAAGAATTTTCCACAGTTTGTTGTGATCCACACAGTCAAAGGCTTTGGCATAGTCAATAAAGCAGAAGTAGATGTTTTCGGGAACTCTCTCACTTTTTCAATGATCCAACAGATGTTGGCAATTTGATGTCTGGTTCCACTACCTTTTCTAAATCCATCTTGAACATCTGGAAGTTCACAGTTCACATACTGTTGAAGCCTGGCTTGGAGAATTTTGAGCATTACTTTGCTAGCGTGTGAGATGAGTGTAATTGTGCAGTAGTTTGAGCATTCTTTGGCATTGCTTTTCTTTGGGACTGGAATGAAAACTGACCTTTTCCAGTCCTGTGGCCACCGCTGAGTTTTCCAAATTTGCTGGCATATTGAGTGCAGCACTTACACAGCATCATCTTTCAGGATTTGAAACAGCTCAACGGGAATTCCATCACCTCCACTAGCTTTGTTCGTAGTGATGCTTCCGAAGGCCCATTTGACTTCTCATTCCAGGATGTCTGGCTCTAGATGAGTGAAAACACCATGGTGGTTATCAGGTCATGAAGATCTTTTCTGTATAGTTCTGTGTATTTTTACCACCTCTTCTTAATATCTGCTTTTGTTAAGTTCATACCATTTCTGTCCTTTATTGGCCCATCTTTGCATAAAATGTTCCCTTGGTATCTCCAATTTTCTTGAAGAGATCTCTAGTCTTTCCCATTCTATTATTTTCTTCTATTTCTTTGCACTGATCACTAATATGTCCCCTCTGAGCACTGCTTTTACCCTACCCCATAGGTTTTGGATCGTTGTACCTTCATTTGCATTTTTAAAATTTCCTCTTCGATTTTTTCAGTGGTCCATTGGTTGTTTAGTGGCATATTGTTTAGCCTCCAAGAGTCTGTGTTTTTTACAGCTTTTTTGTTTCTTGTACTTTTAAGAAATTACAGATCAATAGCTCTGATTCACATGGGTGCCAAAATCCTCAACAAAATGCTAGCTAACTGAATCCAACAATACATTTAAAATGATCATACATCACAATCAAGTGGGATTTATCACAGGGATGCAAATATTTTTTAATATCTGCAAATTAAACATTGTGCTGCACCATATTAACAAACTGAAGAATAAAAGCCATATGATAATCTCAATAGACACTGAAAAAGTTTTTGACAAAATTCAACACCCATTTATGATAAAAACTTTTCAGAAAGTGGGCGTAGAGGGAACCTACCTCAACATAATATAGACCATACGTGACAAACCGGTAGCTAACATGCTCAACAGTGAGAAGCTGAAAGCATTTCCTCTAAGATCAGGAGCAAGACAAGGATGTCTTCTCTCACCACTTTTATTCAACATAGTTTTGGAAGTCTAGCCATGGCATTCAGAGAAGAAAAATAAATAAAAGGAATCCAAATTGGAAAAGAAGTAAAACTGTGACTGTTTGCAGATAACATGATACTACACATAGAAATTCTTAAAGATGCTACAAAAGCCACTAGAGCTTTTCCATGAATTTGGTAAAGTTCCACAATACAAAATTAATATACAGAAATCTGTTGCATTTCTATACACTAACAACACAAGATCAGAAAGAGAAATTAAGGAAATAATCCCATTTATCATTGCATCAAAAAGAATGAAATACCTAGCAATAAACCTACTGAAGAGGCAAAAGACCTGTGCTCTGAAAACTATAAGCTGCTGATGAAAAACACCAAAGATGACAGAGACAGATGGAAAGATATGCCATGCTCTTGGACTAGAAGCATCAATATTGTCAAAATGACTGTGATACTCAAAGCAATCTATAGATTCAATGTGTATGTGCTCAGTCATGTCTGGCTCTTTGTGACCCCAGGGACTCTATGGAATTTTTTCAGGCAAGAATACTGGAATGGGTTGCCATTTCCTACTCCAAGGGATCTTCCAGACCCAGGGATCAAACCCACATATCCTGTGTCTCCCAAATTTCCTGCATTGGCAGGCAGATTCTTCACCATTGCATCACCTGGGGAATCCCTCAGTTTCAATGAAACCCCCATTAAGTTACCAATGGCATTTTTCAAGAACTGTAACAAAAAAAATTTTTTTAATTTGTATAGAAATACAACAGACTCTGAATAGTCAAAACTATTCTGAGAAAGAAAAACAGAGCTGAATGAATCAAGCTGCTTGACTTCAAAGTATACTACAAAGCTACAGTAAGCAAGACAGTATCATACTGGCATTGGCACACAAATGGAAATATCGGTCAATGGAACAGGATACAAAATCCAGAGCTAAACCCATGCACCTATGTTCAATTAATCTGTGACAAAGGAGGCAAGAATAGACAACAGAGAAAAGACAGTCTTATCAATAATTGGTGCCTGGAAAGCTTAAATTCCTTTGTGGGGTAGGAAAGGAGTACAGGTGAGACTGTTTCTCAGGACCAAGGCCAGCCCAGGGGAACTCCCCAGGGAGGAAAGTGATTCCTGCACCTCTATGATAGCTGTACATCAACCTCGAGGCCCTGCTGGGAAAGCCTCTAGCTGTGAGGCAAGCAATACCATCCATCTGATTCTGAATAGTGAGAATTTTCCAGCATCACCCGAAGACATAGAATGCATGATGACTGGGAAAACGGAAGAACAGGACCCGTAAAGCCTGCTATTGATTGCGGGTGCACAGCAAGATGGAGGGGGAATAATGAAAGATATTTGATTAAACAGAGTAACAAGTACCCTCAGTGTGGTCAGCCTAGAATCCCAAGGCCTGTAACAAACAGTGCTAGTATTTTTTATATGCTTACATATTTTTTCCTTAACCCTTTTTATTTTAGTGAGCACATTTCTGGAACATAGCTTGAGGTTAACTTTTCCATCATTTAAAAAACGAAAAAATAAAGGCCTAGAATATCCGATAGCCATCATTTTGAGATTACTTAAGAGTGAGGCAAGCATAAATATTTGATTCAGTGTATTTTATTTAAACTGGAGATTAACTTTCAGAAGTATTGGTTTTTAATGTACCCATCTTACAAAAGAGGGAACAATAACAAAGAAGTTAAATAATTTGTCTAAGACTCCAAGCCTTTTCCTAACTAGTTAGTGGTTAATTGCAATGGAACCAGATTCATGCTAGAAACTTTCACAATTCCTGCATTAGCACTGAAGATGTGGACTTCTCACTGTTTCCTGTGGCCACAGGGCCTGAAGAAATACAAGCAAAGCTCTTCTTTCCTCATTAGACTGTTATGCACAAACTCTGTAATCATTCAGGGTGGTCCAACTGAGTCCAAGAATGACATCTTTGGCTGTAGGTAACTGTTAAATGTGTAAGGAAGCACCCCCAATCACAGGAGGTGGGGGATCAAGCCACTGCTTGGGTTTAGATCTTCCTGCTGCCATTTATTTCCCAGGTGTCTTGGACAATTTACTTAAGCTCTCTATTCTTCACCCTCCCTCCATCTGTAAAAAAGAACCATGATAATATCTACTCACTGTGCTCATTGTAAAGGTCACTGTACCTCTTATGTGCCCAGTGGAAACCACTCAGTCAACATGAGCCACTGCTATCCATCACTGTCCACAAAAGAAACCTAAGAGAAATCAAGAAGAGAGAAAGGAAAAGGGCCAAACTGAACATCCTTGCTAGTATCTAACTCATTTGTGACAAATCAGTTTAAAAAAAAATTAATCTTTGTTGACTCAGAGCTGTGCATTCCCTCGCCATTTGCATTGTCTGAGATGGTTCGAATTACTTGTATTCATCACAGTTGCCTGCACACACACCAGTAAACATGACAAAAACCAGCCCCCAGCCCTTCCACAAAGCCAGACCCTCCAACTGAGCACTGGTCAGTGTTGTCTTTGACTCCTCCCATCTCCCTTCTTCTTCAGTTCCAGCCAAGAGGTCATCTTCAGAAAATATTAACAGTTATACTAAGTGAAGGTGATGGAATTCCAGTTGAGCTGTTTCAAATCCTGAAAGATGATGCTGTGAAAGTGCTGCACTCAATATACCAGTAAATTTGGAAAACTCAGCAATGGTCACATGACTGGAAAAAGTCAGTTTTCATTCCAATCCCAAAGAAAGGCAATGCCAAAGAATGCTCAAACTACCGCACAATTGCACTCATCGCACACACTAGTAAAGTAATGCTCAAAATTCTCCAAGCCAGGCTTCAGCAATACATGAACTTTGAACTTCCTGATGTTCAAGCTGGTTTTAGAAAAGGCAGAGGAACCAGAGATAAAGGTGCCAACATCTGCTGGATCATGGAAAAAGCAAGAGAGTTCCAGGAAAACATCTATTTCTGCTTTATTGACTATGCCAAAGCCTCTGACTATGTGGATCACAATAAACTGTGGAAAATTCTGAAAGAGATGGGAATACCAGACCACCTAACCTGCCTCTTGAGAAATCTGTATGCAGGTCAGGAAGCAACAATTAGAACTGGACATGGAACAACAGACTGGTTCCAAATAGGAAAAGGAGTCCGTCAAGGCTGTATATTGTCCCCTTGCTTATTTAACTTCTTTGCACAGTACATCATGAGAAACCCTGGACTGGAAGAAACACAAGCTGGAATCAAGATTGCTGGGAGAAATATCAATAACCTCAGATATGCAGATGACACCACCATTATGGCAGAAAGTGAAGAGGAACTCAAAAGCCTCGTAATGAAAGTAAAAGAGGAGAGTGAAAAAGTTGGCTTAAAGTTCAACATTCAGAAAACAAAGATCATGGCATCCGGTCCGATCACTCCATGGGAAATGGAGAAACAGTGGAAACAGTGTCGGACTTTATTTTTTGGGGCTCCAAAATCACTGCAGATGGTGACTGCAGCCATGAAATTAAAAGACGCTTCCTCCTTGGAAGAAAAGTTATGACCAACCTAGATAGTATATTCAAAAGCAGAGACATTACTTTGCCAACAAAGGTCCATCTAGTCAAGGCTATGGTTTTTCCTGTGGTCATGTATGGATGTGAGAGTTGGACTGTGAAGAAGGCTGAGCGCAGAAGAATTGATGCTTTTGAACTGTGGTGTTGGAGAAGACTCTTGAGAGTCCCTTGGACTGCAAGGAGATCCAACCAGTCCATTCTGAAGGAGATCAGCCCTGGGATTTCTTTGGAAGGAATGATGCTGAAGCTGAAACTCCAGTACTTTGGCCACCTCATGCGAAGAGTTGACTCATTGGAAAAGACTTTGATGCTGGGAGGAATTGGGGGCAGGAGGAGAAGGGGACGACTGAGGATGAGATGGCTGGATGGCATCACTGACTCGATAGACACGACTCTGAGTAAACTCTGGGAGTTGGTGATGGACAGGGAGGCCTGGCGTGCTGCGATTCACGGGGTCACAAAGAGTCGGACACGACTGAGCAACTGAACTGAACTGAACTGAACTGAAGCAGATCAGACAGAGAAAGACAAATATTACATGATATGGCTTATATGTAGAACCGTATAAAAGGCTACAAGTGAGCTTATCTGTAAGAAGCAGGGTCACAAGTATAGAACACAAACTTATGGTTACCAGGCGGTGAGAGAGAGGGGGCGTATAAAACGGAAGCTGTGGACTGACACATGCATACAGCCATGTACAAAACAGATAACTAACAGAGACCTGCTGTACAGCACAAGGAACTCCACCCAATGCTCTGCAACAGCCTATAGAGGAAAAGAATCTAAAACAGAGTGGATATATGCATACGTACAACTGATTCACTTGGTTGTACACTTGAAACTAACACAACATTGTAAATCAACTATTGGAGTAAATCAACTCCAATAAAAATTTTTTAAATAAACAATAAAAGAAAATTCAGCTTAAAAAAAATACAAGAAAGAAAGGAAGGAAGGAAGAATTAGCAGACAAGACAGCACTTGGTCTCACTAATGAGGATTCTGAGTTTCAGAGAAGAGACATGGTTTTCTCAAGATAATTCACCTTGAACATGGTTAAGATGGCTGGAATCCAAAGCTGCTTGTGCCAGTCTTATGCCTTTTCCACCTTTTCCATCGTTCAACTCATCATTCAGTCTTTTCACAGGAACATTAATTGGTGCTCAGTGCTTCAAGATGGAAGGCACAATTCTTGACCACGGGGAACTCTCACAGTACCTTTGAGGAAATGGACGAGTAAGTCAGTGATAACAGTAAAGGCAAAGGCTCTCATCACCTAAGAAATCATTTCAAGAAAGCTTTATGGTTTACCTAAAAATTTTGCCAAAGATCAGAAGCCATTCTGAAAACCATAATATGCAGGAGCAATATTCAAAATAATTAACTAGTGGTATGGCATAAGTACCAACAATAAACAGATGCTGGCTAGTAAGCATGTGAAAAGGTATGGTGCCTACCCTCAAAGTATTTATGACCTAATGAGCTAAAAAAAGTCCAGTATATAGTGTGCTAAAAATAAAAAATATATATAAGCCTAGATGAGCATGGATGAGGCATCGTTATCTCTGAAGGTAAGGTCATGGAAACTGTCTTAGAAGTAAATCTTGAAAAATAATATAGGAACTTGCCATGAGGCTAAAGTCCAGGGCAGGTTATTTAAGGGACTGGCAATGTACAAAGGCTTCAGTCAGTCAGTCATTTCAGTCACTCAGTCATGTCTGACTCTTCACGTCCCCATGAATCACAGCACACCAGGCATCCCTGTCCATCACCAACTCCCAGAGTTCACTCAGACTCACGTCCATTGAGTTGGTGATGCCATCTAACCATCTCATCCTCTGTCGCCCCCTTTTCCTCCTGCCCCCAATCCCTCCCAGCATCAGAGTCTTTTCCAGTGAGTCAACTCTTCACATGAGGAAGCCAAAGTATTGGACTTTCAGCTTTAGCATCATTCCTTCCAAAGAAATCCCAGGGCTGATCTCCTTCAGAATGGACTGGCTGGATCTCCTTGCAGTCCAAGGGACTCTCGAGAGTCTTCTCCAACACCACAGTTCAAAAGCATCAATTCTTCGGTGCTCAGCCTTCTTCGCAGTCCAACTTTCACATCCATACATGACCACTGGAAAAACCATAGCCTTGACTAGACGGACCTTTGTTGGCAAAGTAATGTCTCTGCTTTTGATAAAAATAAAAAATATATATAAGCCTAGATGAGCATGGATGAGGCATCGTTATCTCTGAAGGTAAGGTCATGGAAACTGTCTTAGAAGTAAATCTTGAAAAATAATATAGGAACTTGCCATGAGGCTAAAGTCCAGGGCAGGTTATTTAAGGGACTGGCAATGTACAAAGGCTTCAGTCAGTCAGTCATTTCAGTCACTCAGTCATGTCTGACTCTTCACGTCCCCATGAATCACAGCACACCAGGCATCCCTGTCCATCACCAACTCACAGAGTTCACTCAGACTCACGTCCATTGAGTTGGTGATGCCATCTAACCATCTCATCCTCTGTCGCCCCCTTTTCCTCCTGCCCCCAATCCCTCCCAGCATCAGAGTCTTTTCCAGTGAGTCAACTCTTCACATGAGGAAGCCAAAGTATTGGACTTTCAGCTTTAGCATCATTCCTTCCAAAGAAATCCCAGGGCTGATCTCCTTCAGAATGGACTGGCTGGATCTCCTTGCAGTCCAAGGGACTCTCGAGAGTCTTCTCCAACACCACAGTTCAAAAGCATCAATTCTTCGGTGCTCAGCCTTCTTCGCAGTCCAACTTTCACATCCATACATGACCACTGGAAAAACCATAGCCTTGACTAGACGGACCTTTGTTGGCAAAGTAATGTCTCTGCTTTTGACTATGCTCTCTAGGTTGGTCATAACTTTTCTTCCAAGGAGTAAGTGTCTTTTAATTTCATGGCTGCAGTCACCATCTGCAGTGATTTTGGAGCTCAAAAAGATAAAGTACAACACTGTTTCCACTGTTTCCCCATCTATTTCCCATGAAGTGATGGGACCAGATGCCATGATCTTTGTTTTCTGAATGTTGAGCTTTAAGCCAACATTTTCACCCTCTTCTTTCACTTTCATAAGAGGCTTTTGAGTTCCTCTTCACTTTCTGCCATAAGGGTGGTGTCATCTGCATATCTGAGGTGATTGATATTTCTCCCAGGAATCTTGATTCCAGCTTGTGCTTCTTCCAGCCCAGCATTTCTCATGATGTACTCTGCATGTAAGTTAAATAAGCAGGGTGACAATATACAGCCTTGACGCATATTTGACATACAAAGGCTTAGAGGCCTCTAAATTACTTTTTTAATTTTTTACTTAACATTTTTAAGTTGCTAATATCCTCAGGGATCTCTCATTTGGTAACCCGTACCCTGAGAGCCATAAAAGGGAGGGGATTTGCTCAGAGTCACACACTAAGGTCTGCAGCTTCAGGACTCAAACTTCCTCTACACCAAAGCTCTTTCCACTTTTCTCTGCTGACCAGACAACCTACTTTTTGCTGCTTCACCATATTCCAGCAGGCAGGGAAGCTCTCCTCTGTCCTCACACTCACTCACTGATCAATGATGTCTTGGAGCCTTTCTGTCTTTAGTTGTCTCAGTGAGAAGAGATGGAGAGGAAGAGCACTGAACCAAGCCTTGCAGACAGCAAGGCAGGGAACCTGACCCCAAGCAAGGGCATCTGAGTGACTAGCCCATTGTGTGGGCCCCGAGCTCCCCCACTGCTTCGGGAGAGATTTCTGGTGGATAGAGACTCACATGGGACTTTTGAAAGGAGTTAACACATTAGATGAATGCCCAGAAGTGGAGGAGGAGGTTGGGAGCAGTAGAGGAGTCAAGGGGTCCTATGGGAAGTGAATGCTAGACTTCTCAAAGAAATGGACACTCAGCTTCCTCAGACAGTACTGGTCCTGGCCAATATTCCACTCACTGGATGTTTTATCTAGGGGGAAAAGAATGTATTGCCACTAACAGCCCTTCAAGTAAGTGAGAATGATTTCACCTGAGGTGAACCCCTACAACCCTCAGACTCCAAACCACATCCTCCACTGGCAACCTGTGAATGAACATAGCAAACAAGCAACAACAAAACCAGGCTTAGCTGAGGACTCCGTGCAGAGGTGATGTGAACACATATTTACTCTACCCTCTCAAGTGGGAATGGAGAAGGCCAAGGCACCCCACTCCAGTACTCTTGCCTGGAAAATCCCATGGGCGGAGGAGCCTGGTAGGCTGCAGTCCATGGGGTCGCTAAGAGTCGGATACGACTGAGCGACTTCACTTTTAATTCTCACTTTCATGCATTGGAGAAGGAAATGGCAACCCACTCCAGTGTTCTTGCCTGGAGAATCTCAGGGACGGGGGAGCCTGGTGGGCTACCGTCTATGGGGTCGCACAGAGTCGGACACGACTGAAGCGACTTAGCAGTAGCAGCTCAAGTGGGAAAAAGTGCTTACTGTAGGGAGAAGAATGCAGCTATAAGAGGTGGGACGCCAAGAGGCGCTGCCTCTGCCAAACAGGAGGCTGAGTGGTTATGAATTCCATTAACATCTTCTGCTGGTTGCTCAACTGGTTGCTCAATTCTGACCTTGATGACCATCTACATGGTCTTGGCCATCTACCCAAGATGGCCTTGGGTAAGTCATTTAGCCTCCCCAGGTCCCCTCTCCTCATCTGTGAAATGGACATGTTGGGCAATCTAGTTTCCCTCTTCTGTTCTAAGAGTGAAACAAGAATTCAATTATAAGACACAGCGTGTCAAACGTCCACTTGTCCCTCCATTGCTTCTTCCATTCAATAAACATTTACTGAGCTTCTACAATCCCCAAGGCTCTCTGCCAGGCAAGGAAGAGCAGGTGTCACTACTGTCTGCTGGAAGCCAAGTGAGTAGGAGAAGAAACTAGACGTGTACACATATAGTTATACCATGTACAGGCAATGCATGCCCTAACAGAGTTGTAACAGGCCATGGTGCGTGGAAGCATTTCTTGTGGGAGACATCTAGAGAGCTCCATGGTGAAGTTGGGCTTCTCCAGTGGCTCAGATGGTAAAGAATCTGCCTGGAATGTGGAAGACCTGGGTTTCATCCCTGGGTCAGGAAGATCCCCTGGAGAAGGAAATGGAACCCACTCCAGTATTCTTGCCTGGAGAATTCCATGGACAGAGGAGCCTGGAGGGCTAGAGTCCCAGGGGTCACAAAGTCAGACATGACCTAGCAATAAACACTTTCTTACACTTTCATGGTGAAGTTAGATCCAAACTGGATGCCAAGTGGATGTGCGAAGGTAGAGGTGAAGACTCCAGGCAGAGTGTACCATTAGCAACGGCACCATTAGTGTGCCATCTCCAGGTATCGGAGAGCATATGGTGTTTGCAGACCCATTTCCCTGGAAGGGAGGCTGCGAAAGCCTCAGAGAAAAATGAAAGCAAGTGTCTTATCTGGGTTCCTCTTACTTAAAAGCCAAGGTATGGCTTAAGATACCACAAAGGTTTTGGAGAAAACTCCTTTTATAAGTAGTCTCATAAAAATACACAAATAAAGCTAAACATCTCATTTTTATGTTACTGGAATATACTTCTATGACAGCTAACTATTGTATTATATATAAAGCTATGCTTTATAATGTTCTTATTTGTTTTTCCACTGGCCTGTTTCCTGCCTTGAGGACCAGCCTGATTACATTTGGCTCTGTTTGTTGTTGTTGTTGTTGTTGTTGTTTTTACCCTGCAATTGCAGGAGCCACTTGTAATGCATGCCAAGTCGCTTCAGTCGAGTCAGACTCTTTGCAACCCCATGGAGCCTGCCAGGCTCCTCTGTCCATGGAATTCTCCAGGCCAGAATACTGAAGCAGGTTGCCACTTCCTTCTCCAGGGGATCTTCCCAACCCAGGGATCAAATGCACATCTCCTGTATTGGCAGGTGGGATTCTTTACTGCTGAGCCACCAGGAAAGTCACTACAAGGATGGGGGCTGGGCTTGGGAGTTTCCCAGAAGAAGCCATAGGTATCACCCAGCTTTACAGCACACACTCTTATCCCATTTAAATATACACATGGTGACAAATATGTATTGATTATGTATTACATGTAAATATGTCTTTATGCCATATAATGTGTATAGTATACTACTGTAATACTGTATTCCTACCCCAGGAGATAAAGTGAGCAGACATTAGAAAGCTAAGAGAAACGGAAGCACTCACTAACGGCAAGAAGACATGGCCTCATGCTACAACAATATGCTTTGGCTAAAATGCAGAATTAAAAACTTCCAAAACAACCAACATTTGAATCAGCCAAAATGGTTCAAAAGTTCAAATGAACTGTTTAATGACATGACTATTTATGCGCTTTCTTGCCATCTGGGAAGGTCGCTAAAGCAAAGAATCCTAGAATACCAGGGCCATAGAGACCATGAGAATGACCTTAATCTTGTCCCACTTTGTTCAGTTGGGGAAACTGAGGCCCACAGCAATAATGATAGGTGTGGGGTGATATTTCAATACTGAAAACAGCTGAATTATTGAAATCTCTGGTATTAGTGCTTAATTCTAAAAAAATTAAGGATCTCTGAATTAGCCCTGCGGAACAAAGACACATAGCTTCCATATACAAATACAGCATGATTTTTATATAAGCCGTGTTACAGTCTAACAGGGCATAAAACATTGTCTACCTATCATCTGAACAATGTTCCTGGGCTGTAACTGCAATAGAACTGTGGATCCCAGGGCTGTCTTTTAAATGCTCCCAGGGTGTATTCCAGTACTTCTCTGAACCTCAGTTTCTTTGTCTGTAAAAAGGGGACAGCAGGTGTGCCTATTACACTTTCCGGTTAGAGGATGTAATGAAACAACATCCATAAAGCACTTTGCGTGACACCTAATACAGACTTCATAAGGGAGGGTCTGGCAGTAGCTGCAGGTTAAGTGATGCCTCGTTTCCCTCCAGAATCCTCAAAGTACTAAGAGCTGTGATGAGCTAAAGCCTGGGTGCCCTGGCCTGGCCGCTTCCCCGCTCCCTCCCGTGCCTGTGTGTGCCCTGAGGATTCCCACTGCATGCTAACCACCAAACTCACCAATGACTCAGAGCTTGGAAAGAATCCACACCAGGCTGGAGAGCAAAGGCACGGCTTATGTTTCAAAGATTAACTAGCTTTTTTTTTTT
>SJXQ01005569.1:169609-203021 GCA_006408695.1 Aepyceros melampus | reverse complement strand
CAGCGCTGTTCCCACCTGCTAACAACTAATCCCTTATCTCTCTGCTGGCCCCCAGAAACCCCGAACACCCCAGGCTTTTGAAAGGCTTTATCTCCTCTTTCCAGGAATTCGGCTCAGCCCCTCCGCTCTCTCCAAGGTGCCACTGAGCAGCTGCTGCCCAGTGAGCACTCGGGGCTGGCGAGCCCGGTCTCGGGTCTCGTTTCCACGTTTCCAGCCTGCCTGGGGAGAGAGCCAGAGTTCCCCCTCGCTCCCTGCGCTGCTGTCTCACAGTTAGAAAATCCTTTTGGGGAGCAAAGCAAAAGTTACACTTTACTAACAGCTGCTCCCGGTTGGGGGAAGGAGAAGAGGGAAGAGGGAATTCCTAGTTTTGCAATAAATTGTATGCAAATAGGTTCTTTCCCTGGCAGAGAGCAGGGAGTGAGTGCGTCTTTCATGAACTAACGCTGTTCCGCTGGGAGGGCTGTTCCTTTAATTCACCAACTGAAAAAGTGGGAAAGGATGTCTGGAGGCGAGGCGTCCCATTTCAGAGGAAGGAGCTCGCTAATAAGCCAGCCAAAGCTGGCTGCACCGGCCACAGTCTGCCTACTGTCACAAGCTCTCCCGCGCGCAGGCACACCCTCCGCGCCGCCGGTCCTCTGCACAAAGACCGCGGGCTCGCGCTGACACTGGGGGGCCGCGCACAGGGAGCCCCGCTGCTCACATCCAGGTACTTGTTCCATGGAGCTGGTTCACTCAAGAATCTAGAGCTTTCCCAACTCCAGAAAGGTAAGTCTGTTTCACCCCATTACCAAAGATCACTATGATAGACTGCTTGCATTTCCGGTACCAAGTGGGTTGTGGTTTCCTAAATGATAAAACTTTGGCTTTCTTTTGGTTGCTGGCAGAAAGTATTTGCTATGATCGGAAGCACCTTGACGTGTTTTCTACTTGCCCCCTTCCAGTCTTGGAGATTTCTGTCTACTTGTTTTAGTTCTATGAAGAGTTCCACGTGCAGGGAACTTTTTAGGAAGTTGTTATTGCCGCCGTTCTTCAGAGGGAGAGTAAGAATTCGCTCTTAACTTGCCACCTGGCTGACTCACCTGTGAATATTTCTGTTTAAGGGTTAAGGTAGCAGAGTTTTACAGTGGAGTTTCCTCGTGGCCTTTCCATGGGGTAGGTTAGGAGGAGATTCATAGAAGATGGTAGAAGAACAATAAGATTTTACATCTCAGCAACCCTTACTTTGCAAGTTACAAAGAGTTGTGTACCATCCGCTTGTCCCTAAGACATCCACCCTGTGGTCAGACTTGGCAAGGGAGGCGGGCTGGGTTAACAGAAAAGGTAACTCCTAGGGCCAGGTGGACAAGTGCAGACTACACGACGGGAGTGGTAGATACAGGCTTCTGTTCTGAAGGGCGGTGTAGGGGGGGAACTCCCCAAGGATGCCTCCTGACTCTTTGATCCCTGGGCTGGGCACCTGGGTATATTTGAGGTGCTCAGAGTCAGCAGCATCCCATATCTTTCTAAAATCAACTCTCCCTTCTCACCTCTCATTGCAGAAAGCCCTGAGAAACAACTGCCCCTGGCATGGGAGGCATAGCTCCCCTGGCAGACTAGAAAGAACACAGGGGGATTTCTTGATCCAGCAGTGTTGTAAAGGGATTAGGAACTTGGGTTTTGAAGCCAAGGATCCCTTTAGTATCTCCATAACCACCACACCACACACAGGACCCTGGTAAAAATATGTAACCTCTCCAAGCCTCAGTTTTCACTTCTTTAAAATGGGGACAATACCTTCTGTTGTCATTGTGAGGAAACGAAATATAAAGAGATTGGAGGACCAAGGGCGCCAGAACTGGAAGTCTGGGTAATCACTGTCATTGCCCTAGACTGCTACCACCTCGGAGGTAGAGAGAGGCACTAAGTCCATCTTGGATGGTTTCTCATGCGTTCCTCACCCCATCCCGACTCCTACTCCCTGACTTTCCGTCCCACCAGGTCTGAAGGCACCTCTCTAGCTGGCAGGTCAGACTCTTGGCTGTATTTTACAAGCTGGAGGTTATGTTGGCACAGCTTGGGAGAAAAGGGAGCAGCCTGGGTTGGATGTAAAATGTCAAGCACTGATGCCAGAAGGCACAGGTTTTGAGTCTGGGCCTTTGCGGATTCTGAAGCTGTCGGTTATAAAGTGCCATGTTGCTGCGAGGGAGTCCTTGGAATGTGTTCCGTCCAGAGGGAGAGCAGGACAGGGAGACTCCCTTGAAGAATGAATGCCTCTTTCTCATGTTTTTGTGAACTTTCCCCCTTTTGATGGTGTTTTCCCATCTGTGCTTTAGAAATAAAACCTGCTGCCTGCCCCAGCCGGCTTCCTGCCTTGTCCTGAGATGTGGCAAGGCTAACTCAGGAGTGGGGGAAAGCTTTGCTGGGTGCTGTTGAAACCTGTGGGAAGTCTGCTGGCATTGTGGGCATCCAGCCCTTTGCAGCAGACAGAAGTGAGTGCACGTTGAAACTGTGTGTGGCTGGGAGGTGATGGTGTTTGGGGGAAGAAAATGAATATGCCTATTCTCTGATTTGCACAAGCAGTGTGAACTGGATAAGGATTGAGAAGCGTTTGCCAAGCTCTTCAGGTGTTAACATTTTTGGTTTTTCTATGCTTTGAAAAACCTAGCTCCCCTTCTCCTTTCACCAACTCCCTCCCTTACCCAGAGGAAGCAGGCTTCCAAACACTGGCTTTATCATCCATAGAGAAGAGGATCATCTGTATCTCACAGGGCTCCTGTGACCCTCGGTGAGATAATGTATATCAAACTTGGCACAGCACCTGGCGTGCAGTAAGAGCTCAATAAATGGAGGTTTTCCTTGGTTTTCCTGTTTATCCATTTGCAAGGACTTGGCCAAGATTAGTGTTCTGAGACAGTGGTTTTCAAAAGGCAGTGGAAATATTCATCAACTGAAATGGAAATGAATTAAGCAAAATCCTGCTACACGGCAGGTAAATGTGGGCCGATTTGATTGCAGCAGGGTTGGAGGTTCCAAAACTCACCCCAGGGCCCTCGGCCTCTGGGACATTTCCACAAAATCTTGAACACGCAGAATACAGTTTAAAATTAGGAAGCTGGATAGTGTGCGTTCAGGCTGCAGTTTTGCACTTTGACAAGAATTTGTGCCCCTTGCGATCCAGTGGAATTCCAAAGAAGTTTCCCAGGTAACACCATAGATAGACATATATGCCAGGGCAGGGTGGGGGGTGGGGGGCAGGGGGAGCGTGTTAAATGTTTAGTAAAGTACGAGTTTTTAATTAACAGTCATGACAGCAACAGCCAAAACACAAGGAAAGCCCACTCTCTGAATCTTTGTACACCTCATCTCACGGAATATCCGCATGTGTCAGCAAGGGACCATACCTGCTGGACAAAGCTCGAAAAGCAGAGAGAATGAGTAACAGAGCTCAAAGGGATGGAGGCTTATTTCAGACCCGGGTCCCGCGACCCTCAAATCAGTACCCGTTCTGCCACATTCCTGCTGAATGCTGCTGCTTCTTGAACTGCCTTTAGAAGGAAAAAAAAAATTTTTCTTTCTGACTAAATCTGCCCCTCCAGCCAGACTGTGGCCACCCATAAATACAGCAGTAGCTGATCATATAACCAGAATGGAATTTGGAAAGGGAATTCAAGCTGACAGAATGAAAAACATATCCCCCTTAATCCTACCCTTTCTAATGCTCACAATGGACTGCGAACACCTATCCTCACCTCCCCCTGGATTTCTACAAACAGCCGTGCTTTCTTAGAGGAAAAACTATCCAGCTGGCTTAATACACAAGTCACGCTGAAGTCACGGTGGTTTGGAATGCAGAGTAGGGAACAGACATTTAAGTTAACTCCATATACAAGCCCTCTGTGATGATAAAACACACACACACTCAAAAGAGTTAGTGCGGAACTACATATCACATATGTGATAGGAGGGTTTGCCTTTGGTTCTTCATTGATTTCTCACTCCAACACTGCATGTTGTGAATTACTGGCCCCATTTCATGGCCAGAGAAATTGAGACCCAAGGAGGTTGAAATGATGCATCTGAGGGTTTCCATAAGTGAGGGCAGAGCTGGCTTTGAACCCAAACTTTTGGACCAACACCCTACTATTCTTTCCACTAGGCAGTATCACCTCCAGCAGTCAGGCTGGGCAGACTTCCATGCAACCCTGAAGGATGTCTTTTAGTGGTTGGCCAAGGTGGCAGAGAAGCCCTCAGCTGGCTTTGGTGTCTATTGATTTTGCAGAATAGCCCTGCGTGTATCATTTTTCATGGTGCTCAGAAAAGGTCAGCTCCTGGTGTTGAAATGCTCTGCCTGGAGACAGAAACGTTCAAATTTCATGCCTGGGAGAGAGAAGGATGACCCTAGACGCAGAGGTCAGGTCATTATTGCTGAGTTTCATGCTAGAAAAATGGGCACACCCATTGCCTTGTTGGACAGGTGGGAACTCTGACTGGGGAAGCAGGGCTGTACCTGTGCCTGCACCCTCTCCGAGAGCCTGGTATTTGAGAGCATCTGTTTTTAAAAGGGCTTATTGTAAGATGAAGTAAAGTCAGTGTGGCCAGCCTCGGGGCAGTGAACCCCAGGAGATCAGGAAATGCTTGTAAGCTCCGAGCCAACATTCCCCTGGGTTATGGTTCAGCTCAGACTCCCTGCTGTCTCACATGGAGTAGCTGCTCCAAGCCTTCATCCTGAAGATCAATGTGTGTGATGCTGTCCTGGACCGTAACCCCTCGGGCGTGCTCCTCCGTGACCCCTCTTCCCTGGGTGTTTCCATCACTACCTATGTGGGTCTATGTCCTCAGGTCCTCCTTGGCTGCACCAAGCCTCCTCTATTTCTTCCTGACTTTTGGAATCCCTCTAAAAGGCCTCCAGGCTTCCCTGGTGGCTCAGTGGTAAGGCATCCACCTGCAATGCAGGAGACACAGGTTTGATCCCTGGGTTGGGAAGATCCCTTGGAAAAGGAAATGGCAACCCACTTCGGTTTTCTTGTCTAAGAAATCCCATGGACAGAGGAGCCTGGCAGGCCATATAGTCCATGGGGTCAAAAAAAGAGTAGAACACAACTTAGTGGCTTAAAAACAGCATGGTTCAATCACATCTCACTTTGAGAAGATCACAGGGAATCCCCTTGAATCTAATCCCAGGCTAGTATACACACCTTTGACATGTGGGAAATGTTAGATGAAGGTTCCTTTCCAAGAAGGAAAGCCCCTCTAAACTCCTGTAAACTCTAGGCAATAATTCCATCCAAAACAAAGCGTGGCGGCCTTACTATCTAAAGGGACTGTACACACCCACATGCCTACGTGATTCTCACCCTGGTGAGCAGACTGCTTATTTTAGTTATGCCCTGAAGCCTAGAAATCCTTTTTGTGTCCCCTCCTCTGTTGTCTCATTTATCTGGTATCTCCTTAACTTTAGCAGCAACATAAGTTCAACACCTCATCACTCCCTTTGACCCTCCATCATGGAAAAAAAGTCAGATGCCCACACTGAAAGCAGATCGAGAATGGAAAATCCCTTTCATGTGTATTTTTAGTCTATTTGTGAGTGAAAATGAAAAAAAAAAATCATTTCATGCCAAGTTGTTTCAGATTTTTTAAATATCCTGAAATTCACAGGCCCTTAATTATGCAGCATGGTAACTCAAATAGCTTTGGATGGTCCTTTAACCTCCCCTCTGTCAAGAGCCAGAAATATTTCATAAGCTCTGAAAGTAGACGGCTTGTTTCAGAATTAACCATTGATCAACTGTTACCCTGGAGAAGGTGAGTTGGCAGCTACTAACTTCTACACGAAAAAGTTCTTCTAGGAGGGACTGACAATGGTAATAACTAATATTTACTGAGGACTCTATAGGCATTGTGCCATTTAATCCACAACAATTGCTTCCAGCAAGTAGAAATGCCTCTCAGTTCAAACCTAGAGGACCCGAGGCTGGAAGAGTTTAAGTGGCTTCCCCAAGGCCACGCAGATAGTGATTGCCGGAGTCAGAACTCAAAGGCAGTTCCAAGTCCTGAGCACGTGGTTATAACCGTCACACTCCACACTGAAATTCTATTCATCTCTGACAACAGACGAGGCTGGACAGAGAGCAGGGCCCAGAAAGAGTCAGAGATGTGTCTTTCAGACCTCAGTGTTCTCTTCAGCAGGTGGCTGTGGCTGCTCTCTCCAGCTCATTCCTTCAGGGCCCACTCCCTGCAGAAACTGTAATGAAGTAAATAGTATGCGATTTCTAGCATAATATGTTTCCCCTAGGGGCTTCCCAGGTGGCGCTAGTGGTAAACAACCAGCCTGCCAATGCAGGAAACAAGAGTCTTAGGTTTGATCCCTGGGTCAGGAAGTTCCCCTGGAGAAGGAAACGGCACCCCACTCCAGTATTCTTGCCTGGAGAATCCCATGGACAAGGGAGCCTGGTGGGCTACAGTGCATGCATGGGGTCACAAGAGTCAGATACGATGGAACAACTACCCCACCACCACCTTCCCTGTAGTCTACAGTCATTTATTAGGGCCTGTTACTAGTGGCATGGGGCTTTCCTGGTGTCTCAGTGGTAAAGAATACACCTGTCAATGCAGGAGCCTCAGGAGACACAGGTTTGATCCATGGGTTGGAAAGATCCCTGGAGGAGGGCATGGCAACCCACTCCAGTATTTCTGCCTGGAGAATCCCATGGATAGAGGAGCCTGGTGGGCTACAGTCCACCAGGTCTCAAAGAGTTGGACACAACTGGAGTGACTTAGTAAGCATGCAGACACATGTTTCCCCTACCAGGCTGGAAAATGCAGGAGGGTGAAGCCTGATCCAGGCCTCACCCCAGTGCCAGTCTGAGGCATGATGCAGGGACACACACGCACAGGTGAGCAAATGCTCACCCTGCTGGCGGGCTCACAGCCCTCTGACAGTTCCTGCAGAGCCCTGCACTTTCCCCACACACCTCTGTGCATGATAACTGCCCTGCTGATCTCCTCCTCCACCACCTGACTGCACAGCTTTGAGGACAAAATCATCAGAGAGGCGGGAACCCTATCTGCTGGAAGCTCATTCTCCCCAGAGCTTAGCCACCTGCTGGTGTAAAGTATTGCTGAAGAAACTCTGCTGTTCTAATGGAAATAAACAAAAAGCGCAACACCGCTTGACTTCCAAACTGGGTCCTATAGTGACAGAAGCATTTTCACACGCCAGACACAGTTTCAATAAAGCAGACTTCTCATACATTTATAAAGGTTAAACTAAGTTTTCTGTGTGTTACTCTGATTTTCCCAGCAACAAAATATTATTTCACAGTTAAGCAAACTGAGGCCACAAAATGTTATCACCTACACAAAGTAGAAAGTGGTGGCATTGGGATTCTTCTCCAGGAACTCCCAAAACTGCGCTTCTCTCACTGTGTCATTGGACATTCAGGTATTATTTCCATTTTCCAGATGAGAAAAGAGGTTAGCACTAACAGGATACTTGCTAGAGGAACAATCACATTTTTAAACAGTATTCAATAGAGAGAGTAATGCTTAATAGAAATGCAAGAATTTCTAATGGTAGGCTTTAAATAAAGAGATATATCAGACAACTTAAATTTAATCTCCCAGGGATGTGTTCAGGATAAAACTGCACTTGGTGGTAGGCAGGAAAAAATGAGGCTTCTCATCCTGGCCAGTGCAGGAGATGTGGGTTTGATCCCGGATTGGGAAGATCCCCTGGAGGAGGAAATGGCAACCCTCTCCAGTATTCTTGCCTGGAAATCTCATGGATGGAGAAGCATGGCAGGGTCCTGGACATGGTCCTTTATTTATTTATTTTCATTTGTATCATTTCTTTTTATATTCTGCATATAAAGATTTCATATGATGTTTCTCCTTCTCTGTCTGACTTACCTTCCCTCAGTAAGACAATCTCTATGTCCATCCATGTTGCTACAAATGGCATTATTTCATTCTAAAACCCTTCCACTCATCTCTTTGGGGCACTAGCTTCCTCATGAAATGTCATTTGATGAAATAGTTCCATGGCCAAGGAAAAGCAAAAGGTTTTGGAAATTGCTGACACAATTTATCTTCCCTAATTTTAAAGATGGTGAAACGGAGACATGGAAAAGGAAAAAGTCCTCTAAGACCTCATGCCAGTTGGCAACAGGGTCAGCACTGAATCTGAGGTCTTCTAACTCATGCTCTTGAAAGATGGGGGCAATATAAAAAGTGTCAGAGCTAATACATTCTTTAGAAAGGAAAAATCAGCAGGGTTTTATTCCCTGAACAGCTTTAGCGCACATGGGCTGAGCCAAGGAGTCCTCTGTATTAGCGATCTATCATTACATAACAAATTCCCACAAAATTTGATCGTTTAGAACAACATACATTAATTATCCTGCAAGTTGCTGTAGGTCAGGATTTCAAGCGCAGCTTAGATGGACGTCCTGCATCATGGTCTCTCATGAGGCTGCCATCACAGGGTTGGCCAGGTTTGGGGTCTCGTCTGAAGGGTCAACTGGGGAATGATTAAAGTTCACTTTTGTGGTTGTTGGCTAGATTCAGTTCCTTCCTAGCTGTTCGTCTGAGGCCACCCTCACTTTATTGCCACGTGGGCCTCTCCAGCATAGCCTCCAGCATAGCTGCTTCATCAAAGCCAGCAAAAGAGAGAGAACTTGCAAACAAGATAGATATCACAATCTTGAGTAGCCTGATGGTGGATGTGACATCATATCTTGCCACGTTCTATTGGTTCTAAGGAAGCCTCTAGCCACCCCACACGCAGCAAGGAATTATACAAGAATGTAAACAGCAGGAGGTAGAAATTGGAGCCAATCCTTTACCTGCTATTTGCCTGCTACTGCCTCCATCACTCCAGTGTCACCAATGTCTAACAGCTTATTAGTAAGTTCACCCAACCCACTTGCTTGTCATATGGATAAGCAGTCAATACTTATGGTAAACACTAATGTGGACTTTGTCTTATTTAAACTCCTTATCCATTCAATACCAGGTGGAGTCTGATATGTTGCATTAGATGTCATAGGAGAACCATGAGTCTTCTTGAATATAAACCCAGGGTAGGATCTTCCAAGGAATGACTTCAAAATGCATTTTACTAAAGGCCAAGACAATTCAAACTGATCCAAATTGAAACTCACCCATCGTCCCCCTTTCCTGACCTGTTTCTCTCTTAGCAGATATTATAATGAAAACTTAACTCTAGGATCAGCTCCTCTTTTCCACATTTTTGTTACTATCCCATCATATACCGATTCTGTGGACTCTACCGCCTTGACCTGTAAATCAGTTCACTGCCTCCCACCCTCCCCATCATGATGCTGGCTCAGACTGTGATGTCTCACAGATGGATGACTGCAGCATTTCCCTATTACTTCTCAGCCTTCCCTTTCAATCTGTCCCTCAGCATTGGATTATAGAAATCAAGATTCCCAGGCATAAAGCTTTTGCCAAATGATTCTCTTTTGGCCACAAAAGAATCCCTAGGAAGGCATCAATTTTCCCCATGATCTGGCCCAGGTCTCCAAATGAACCTTGTAACTTCAGCTATAATCCATGCTTTCCACACCAAGCATTTTGTGCTTTTTATGTTTTTCCAAATGCCATTCCTTCTTTCCCATAATGTCCTTCCCTCTGTTTGTTACCTACTCATATTCTTTTGTCAAAATTCAGTTCAGGACCCACCTCCTCTAGACAGAGTGAGTGTCCCTTTGCTGTCATCCCATTCCATGGCATGTTCTCTCTATCATCACTTTATCATTACGGAATTCTTGTCTGCTCACAGGTCAACTCTTCCCTTAAAGTTTTAAAAATAAGGATCTGTCTATCTAGTTTTTCTAAAATCAAATACAACTGGAATAAAATCCATTGTGTTCCAGATTTGGATTTTCCTTCCTCGCCAGAGCGTGTTCAGAAAGCCTACAACTTGAACTTGTTTTCCTGCTTAGCCCTCTAGGCTCTCAACTGCGCAAAGTGGTGTCATAAGACATGACAGGGGGAAGCCAGCCCAGCCCTGAGTCAGGAAACCGTCTCAGGATGCAGACTTTAGGGAATGTCCTTGCTTTCAGAGGTGGCCCCCAGGATCAAAGTTTGCATTGCCTGGGATTTTGAAAAACCAGTACCAAGGACAGAGGAGGCCCGTCTAGGGATCTGAGGCTGAGTCACTAGAGACAGCGGAAAATCTGGCAGCTATAGCAAGGGCCTGTCTACAACTAGTGGGAGTAGGGAGAGGGCAGAGAAGGGATGAAGATAAGGAGTGTCTCTGTCTTAGGGCATGAAGAAATTTACAGCCCAGGGAAAGGGCTGGGTTAGGGTTAAGAGTATGGTTCTGACATCAGAAAGCTCCAGGTCTGAGAGTTTGCTATTTGCTCTAAGCCTCATTTTTTTTCATCTTTATTCAAGGCAAAGCATTAGTAACACCTACTCCATAAAGTTATTGTGATGATTAAATGATATAGTGCAACTGCATTGCTTAGCCCAGAAATGCACTCAGTATCAACATCCTATTGTTATTGCTGCTCTTGTTATCTATCACTGAAGTAGTTCTTGGCAATAAGACTGCACTGGAGAAGCAGTTCCCCAAAGTGTGTCTTGTGGGACAGTCTCCCCATGAGGTGCACCTCAAAAAAGTGTTCCGTGCAGACTCAGGCTGAGGGAACAAACTTATGCCGGGGGGAGGGTGGGGGAGGGATAGTTAGGGAGTCTGGGGTGGATGTGTGCACTCTGCTGCATTTAAGATGGATAACCAACAAGGACCTACTACAAGGAACTCTGCTCAATATTACACGGTAGCCTGGATGGAAGGGGAGTTTGGGGGAGAATGGATACACGTATAGGTATGGCCAAGTCCCTTTGCTATCCAACTGAAACTATCACAACACTGTTAATAGTCTATACTCCAGGAAAAAAAAAAAAAAAAAAAAGTTAAAAAAATAAGTTTAAAAAGTGTCTCTAGCCAAAAGAGTGGAGAACACTTGACATTGTCCTGTTCTTGGAAATTCATGGCTCTTGTGTTCATTCAGTATGTAATTCCAAGGGCTAGAAATACAAAAGAAGACAAGACACATGAGGTGCTTTTATTCATGGAACTTATGGTAAAAAAGGCAGGCGAAAAAAAGGAAATCAAACTTATAGGATGGTCTCCAGTAGATACTTGCTGCTGCTGCTAAGTCGCTTCAGTCATGTCCGACTCTGTGCAACCCCAGAGACAGCAGCCCACCAGACTCCCCCGTCCCTGGGATTCTCTAGGCAAGAACACTGGAGTGTGTTGCCATTTCCTTCTCCAATGCATGAAAGTGAAAAGTGAAAGTGAAGACACTCAATCGTGTCTGACTTTTAGCGACCCCATGGACTGCAGCCCTCCAGGCCCCTCCACCCATGGGATTTTCCAGGCAAGAGTACCGGAGTGGGGTGCCATTGCCTTCTCCAAAGATACTTGCTAAGAAGTCTAAAACGAGGCAAGGGATCAGACAACAGCTGGTGGTGAGGGGGGCTTGTTCTTTTAACTAGGATAAGACATGGAGATGATCTTTGAGCAGAGATCTGAATGCCATGAGGAAATGAGCCCTGTAGGCAGTGGTGAGGAGTTAGGATCTTATTCCTTGTGATAGGAAGCCAGCGGGAGATTTGAGGCAGAAGAGTGCATGAGGTGAGACATTTGGTAGCAGTTAATGTTCAGCTTCATTTAACCCAGTCCCTTCAGACTTATATGAACACAAACACCCTTTCCCACTCTCAGACCTGGAGCTTTCTGATGCCAAAGCCATACTGTTAATCCTTACCAGCCCTTAAACCTTAGCCCAGCTACCTAAGAACGTCTTGGAACATAGTCTGGTAAACACTGTGTTGGCGTACCAGGCTTCATAGATTTTAAAAGGACTGTAAATTTGCTCTCTAGATCTATAGTAAAAAGCCAAACAAACTCAGGCTGAAACAGGCAAGCTCAGAGTGGGAAAACCGAGCTCCAGAGGTAGAGACAAGCAGAGCGTCACTCTAATTAGCAGCTCTTTTTGGCTAAGATGGTCAGTGAGCACAGCCAGGCTTCAGCAGACTCTGGAACTCCATCTCAGGCCAAATAAAACTTGCCAACATCTGTCTAGCATCTAATAAGCATTTGCAAACAATACACCTTGGCTTAAGCATTCTCCAAGGCGGGTGGGGAGGGGGGTTATGAAACTTGAGGTCCAGCCAGACGCTCTGAAAGAAAGACAGGTCAAATATTTCTGCGCTTACACACGGACAGCCACCAGCTTGCTGTCGAAGCTCTGGGAAATGGAAGCTGACGGTGTCTGCTCCCCTTATCTAGAAGTGCTCATTCCATTTCACCTTACATGAACTGCAGGACATTTCTTGGTGCGTCGCCGCAGTGTAGTGGTTGGAAACACGTATTTGAGTTGCAAATCAGGGTCCAAAAGTGTCTTTGCCTCTTCTGTCAGTCGCTGAACCTCCCGGAGTCTAGATTTAATTTCTAAATAGGCCTATTAATACCTGTCTCATCAGGTTGTCATGACAAATGACAAGATAAATGATCACATGTTTTTAAAAAGCAGCTGGGATAAGGCTTGGAACAAAATAGGTATATAGCTGCCTTCCCCAGTGGCTCAATGGTAAAGAATCTGCCAGGGAAATGGCAACCCACTCAAGTATTCTTGCCTGGAGAGTCCCATGGACGGAGAGGCCTGGAGGGATGCCGTCTATGGGGTCGCACAGAGTCGGACACGACTGAAGCGACTAAGCAGCAGCAGCAGGCTTCCCCAGCGGCTCAGCGGTAAAGAATCCGCCTGCTAATGCAGGAGAGGCAGGTTCATCCCTAGGTCGGGAAGCCCCCCTGGAGCGGGCATGGCGACCACTCCAGTATTCTTGCTGGGAAAATCCTGTGGACAGAGGAGCCTGGCAGGTTAGGTTACAGTCCATCGGGTGGCAGAGAATTGGACACAGCTGAAGCTATTGAACATGCACGCATGTAGGCTTTCAACAAAATGTTAGTTTCCTTTCTGCCCATTTCAATCTGTATTTGCTTTTATAATAAGGTCATCACTTATTAACTAATTGCTACATTCCAGCAAGCATCAGGACACTAGATGCTGTCTAGGGGAGCTTCAACAGCACCAGGAAACTGGCGTGACAGCCTATTTTGTAAATAAAGTTTTATTCGAACATATCCATGCTCACTCATTTATGTCATGATTAGGGCTACTTTATTATTGCAGAGTTGAATAGTTGTGACAGACCATCTGGCTGCAAAGCCAAACATATTTACTGTCTACTCAAACATATTTACTTAAGAAAAAGCTTATTGATTAGTCAGTGTGTTAAATTTATACATGTGATTTCCAATCACCACAATGCTGAAAATTGGATATATTATATTTATACGAATGAAGAAATTGAAGCAGAAATAAAGGTTCATCTAGTAAGTCTTCCTCCAAGAACATGAAGCCAAATTCTATACCTAAAGGATGCTTAGAAAAATGATAGAAAAGTTATTCATTTGTATGATCCAGCCCTGATTTGCCCTGACCGCCTCTAACTTTTATGTCTCTCAGGCTAAATTTCTTGACCTTTTGGCTACTGTTGTTGCTCAGCTGCTAAGTTGTCTCCAACTCTTTGCGCCTCCATGGACTGCAGCACACCAGGCTTCCCTGTCATTCACTATTGCCTGGAGTTGGTTCAAACTCATGTCCATTGAGTTGGTGATGCCATCCCACCATCTCATCCTCTGTCGCCGCCTTCTCCTTCTGCCCTCAGTCTCTCCCAGCATCAGGATCTTCTTCCAGTGAGCTGGCTCTTCACATCAAGTGGCCAAAGTATATCCTGAACTAAATGATCTGTGTGGAAAGGTTCCCTCCCCCACCCACTCTGTTCCCTTATTTATCTATCGGTCCGTTTGTTCATATAAGTCCATTCTTTCAAAAATGAGAGCTGTAATTTCTGGACCCTCTAAAACGCTCTCATGTCTTAACTAATATCTTAGAAGTCATGCCTTTTTTTTTTTTTTTGGAAAGCACATAGCGTGAGGCCCAAGCTTCCATCCAGGAGAGATTTTTAAGCTCCCCTGTCTGCTACTTCTCACTTTATCTCCCTCGCACTTACTCACTTTCTCTCCAGGCCAGACACACGGAGAATAGGCTGTTTCCAGGGACTTTGGAGATTGGCCTGAGATATAGATACTATAGCGCATTTGGCTTTGTGCCTCCCCTTCCAGTTCAAAACTGTAAGAGTCATGTGCGCCCCACAGCCCCAGTATCACCTTCCCAAACGGTCCCATTTTAGAATTTCAGTGACTCTCTTTATATCAACAATGGTGGAGATCCTGCTGATATTTATTGCATGAATACTAAATCATTAAACTGAACAATGGATCTTGTTGAGAAAGATAATAGCAATGGCAGAAAAAGCCTAGGCTTTGGAATTATAAGACTCAGCTCTTTATTCCGAGTCAACTGATTACTGACCGGGCAACTTATTTAACCTTCCCAAATCTTCAGTTCTCTCTCTTGTTTTTTACAGTTGATTTATTATTCACTCACGGCTTCACTGTCACATGCGGGCTTCTCTCTAGTTGTGGTACGCAGGCTCCAGAGCATGTGGGCTCATTATGTGGGGCACGGGCTCAGGTGCTCTACAGTGTGTGGGATCTTAGTTCTCTGACCAGGGATCAAACGTGCATACCCTACATTGGAAAGCCAGTTCGTAACCACTGGATCACCAGGGAAGTCCTTAAGCCTTCAATTCTCTTAACAGTAAAATACAAACAGTGCTTCCTAAATCATAAGGTTGGTGTCAAAGTTAAATGGCCTCACTAATGTTCCTGGCACAGGACAAATGTTCAGTTGCTAGCGAGGCTCCACCTGGAGCCACACACTTATCATGAGCCAGCCATCACTGGGTATGTCATTACTCTCATCTAACATGCAAGGAAATGAAAGAGGAGAAGGTTTAGGATTGCTTCCAAATCTGCGTTTTCCCCATTCTGTGCTGTCAAACGTATGACACACTTCAAACAGAATAATCAAGTAAGTTTGGGAAACCCTATGGATGTTCCCTTTCTTGGAGATTTCAGATAAACACAAACGTATGAAAGACCCTAGAAGATCCTGAAGTAAAGAAGCCGGGGCTAATTTGTTTGGTTTAAAATAACATTTTCCAAGGAGGTTGAATTAGGAATCTCTTCTCTTTGCGTTAATAACTGTCAACATGTTGTAAATAACACTCTAGAAAAGGCTGCTTAAAGTTACCCCGCTAGATTAAACTCAAAGCAAGGGTGGGAAATAATCTCTGTTTTTCAGGCTATGTGAAGCTTCTCCTGTTCTCTGTGTAAGTCATAAAGCTCTTTCATTGCCAGTAATTATTCTGGGCCTTTATCACTGAGTCCTTTTGCAATTAGTCCTTTTAACTCAGTGATGCAAACCACTCCCGGACATCATTAAAGGAAAGCTGCAGAGCCAATGGTTAGGAATGGAGTCTCTGACTCGTGAGTCAGTCTACCCGAATTAAACTCCTGTTTCCCCTTTTTTGCTTTGTGACCTTGAGCTGTGCGAGCCTGTTTCCTCATCTATAAACTGAGGAAAATGAAGTCAGTCACCTCAGAGGTCTTGGAGAAGATTCAATAAGATAATCCACATAAGACACCTTATGCAGTTCCTGGCTCAAATGTGTTCAATCAGTCTTAGTTATTATTGCAGCATTTAAATCACCCCTTTTTTGAGAAAGAAAAAGTAGACAATGAAGGTATGTCTGCCTTGCCTGGTCTCATACTCACTAATTACTACAGTAGTTTGAGTTTTTTTTCTGAGAGTCTAGTTTCTGCTTCTAGTCTTAGAGGCATATTCCATTTCAGGAGTCAACTTTCATCAAAATGTATCAAACATTTTGAAGTTGATTCATATAGGCTTTTATAATCGTCAGTGACTCCATCTGGCTCCCTCTGACACAGGCATCAGTCAAGCTGCATTCCATCCATTTAAATATCAGCACATAGAGTTGGAAAAGATTGCCAAAGCTAGGTAGTCTTGCTATGCCAAATATTTGCACACATGCTAACACCAGACCCCACTTGTAGACCCATGGCAGACATTGCTAATCCATCACAATACCTTTTTCCCTTGAGTTCAAACATGGCCATAGAATCTTTCTCAAAGAGGCTCCAGGCAGCCATTATCAGCTGATTGAAATTGACACAAACTGAAACTTGTCATCTCAAACCGGATTCAGCCTCCTAACCAATACTTGAGTGACTTCTACAATATTATTGTTTTTTTTTTAAATATGTTCAGTGTGGTAGAGCTTCCTAATAGGGGAGGACAAGAAGGAAAAGGAGAGACAAGGAGAATAAATACTAACATCTGGGTAGCACTTATAATTAATACACCAGGCATTTATAATTCCTTATCACACTGTCTCCAAAAACCCTGGAATGTTACATTGAAGAAGCCACAATTCAGAAAAGTTATAGGACTTTGTCAAGGGCTCCCAGCAGGTAAACAACTTGATTTCAGGTCTTCCTAACTGAAAAGACAATTTCCTTCTCTCTGCCAACATAAATCCCCTTATGGAGGAGGAGGAGGTAAAGTCGCTCAGTCGTGTCCGACTCTTTGCGACCCGTGGACTGTAGCCCACCAAGCTCCTCTGTCCATGGGATTCTCCAGGCAAGAATACTGGAGTGGGGTGCCATTTCCTTCTCCAGGGGATCTTCCTGACCCAGGGATCAAACCCAGGTCTCCCACATTGCAGGCAGACATTTTAACCAAGAGTTTCCATATCCCCTCTCAAGGCTCCATCTCTGGCCTCGGGTGGCTGATAACAAGTTGACAAAGGCCACCGTATTATGCAGCTCTTTTTAGAAAAGTATCTTTTTTTAGGGTTGAGTTATGAGTCCATCTATAACCTGCCCTCCTAGATAAATCTCTTTATTTTTGTACCTTGCTCAAGAGTTCAGGAACCCACTTTCCAATACTTGTGCAAGAGTCAATGAGATTTCTTAAAATTCTGGATGAAAGCCGAAACAGAGGAGGCCATTGTTCCACTGGGAAGTGAATTCAAATCTATTTTTGAAACAGTTTTCCAGAATTTTATAGGAACCTATATTGTTGCCACGTGGTCAGATCCACTTATTTTTTTTATTTTCTTTTCTGTCTAGGCAAAGAAATAGGACAGAGAAAGCAAGTGCTCTGCAGAATTTTTATTTCAAAAATTGAAACCAGACCATCCCAGGGCAGTTTGTGGTCTGAATGTATCAATGGATCTAGTCATATTTCATCTGAGCTTTTCTTAGGTATACTAAACCGCAAGTATGAATCTCATTATTGTGTCTGGGTGGAACTACTTTATGGATTAAGATTTGTGGGCTTAACTTGGTTGGTAATGAGACGTATGTTCAAGAGATGGGAGGGAGGAAGCCACGAAGCACTTCCAGTGCTTAGGCCAAACTCTAACGAAAGAAACACTCAGGATTGGGCAGGGGTTGGGGGTGGGAGGTATTCTTAATATTGGCCGTGTGACTTGGGTCTAAAAAATGAAATCCAAAGTTAGGTTCAGCAGAAATATTGCCGAATCAGCAGCGGGCCACACGGCACTAGAACAAAAGAGACTCTAGAATTGAAACCAGACACGACTCCTTGTTTCCCAGGAGAGTCTGCAGCCCCGAGAAGGGCTGTGACTTGGCCCACAGCTCATCCTGTAGCTTTCAGTCTATAGCATGTGCTACTCTGTGGCCCCAGGAGAGCCTCCCATCTTCAGGAGCTTAAAAATAAATAATGAAAATTCAAAATACAAAAAGAGAGAGAGTGTAACCTAAATTTAACAAATAACGCTACAATGAAACTGGAAGGATTCCTAGTAACCCAGGATGCTGCCTTTGCACTGAAATCAGTTTTACACTATCTTACAGGCCTGGTGAAGTCCACCTCCTGCCAAAGTCCAGCTGAGTATACTTTAGTCAGACAGAAAGCAGGCAGTCCTGGGGCCTCCAGAACTCTTGAGGTATTGATTAGAATCTCATAGGAAAGAGGTCTGTCTTGGATATTTTTTGTAACACTTGTGCTTATGGCATCTGGCACATAGAACTGATACAAACTCAGCGAATAGCCAAATGAGCAAAATGAACTAATTCCAGGAGTGGAGCTATAATGAATTCCTCAATACGTAGTGCCTTAAAAGAGATCACAGGAGAGCCAATTACATTAAGGCCATTATGAAACAAAGATTATTTGTTCATTAATTCCATGAAAATAAGCATCAGCTAACTGTATATAAGCTCAAATCAAGAAATATATTTAGCTACATGTTATTCAAATATAATTATACTGTGCATTTATGATATTCAGAACACAATACTTGGTGTCAGGTATTAAGAGATGAATGACACAGATATGGTTCCCGCCCTCATGAGGCTTGCAGTATACATACAGTCTAGCTGTATGGAGATAAACTGCTTAGTTGAATGTAGGTACAAGACAGAATTTGCTTACTGCTCTAAAAGAGGAAGGCACACATATATGATAAAGCTACCCAAATCATTTTCAGAATGACATGTGATGGAAATAATATCAGATCAATACTCAGAGAATTTAGAAGAGGAAAACAAGTTACCTGAGAAAGCTTCTAATAATAGATGATTTTTTTTGAAGCTGGATGTTGAAGGATAGAGAAACGTGCCTGCTCAGATGGGAACAAGACTACTGAGCAGACTTCAAGGCATCTGAAATCCTTCCTCGGTGATAACTGAGCTTGACAGCGTCTCCAGCGTGTCTGTCAGCATGCTTCATTCCTACAGAACTGGCAGGTTATGTGACATCTTAGGGCCCCAGTCCCAGGATACTGATGGTACTCCCCCCGTGAGCCAGGCATTGGAAATTATATAAACAGGGCTTGGGTTTGGTCTTGAATCATAACTCCTTTCCTTGGCCCAGCACAAAAGACTATAAGACGGTGGCTCAGGCACTTACTTTGGACTTGGATGGATCCATGTTCAAGTCCTGACTCCACTACTTAATGAATATCTGAACTGGCATAGCTGCTTAATTGTCCTCTGACTCAGTTTCCTCATCTGCAAAGTGAGAATAAAGATACCACCTCATATCACTTGGTAAGAATTTAAACTGGAGATTTAAAATGCTTGGCACAAACTCTGGCAATTAAGCACTCAGTGAATGATAGATTATTACATTTTATTATCATTGTCATCATTTCAATCTTGTCTTGATCTTACAAGGCCTCTTCAATTGGTATTTGGGGATCCTAAGCACTTCTTCCTCCAGGAAGTCCTCTGTGAACTTCCAAGCTCAGAGTGACACCTCTTCTCTCAATGCCTTCATTCATACTATCACTGCTACTGAACCTTGTGTATGTTCTAATTTCTGAGATTTCTGGAAACAGAGAAGAGGTCCTTATGCTGCTTAGTTTTCCCAGCACCAAACAACACATCATGAGGCACATTATAAGTAAACTGCAGGTAGCTCCTGAAAGAGGCTTAATATATCTACCCCTGCTACTGGCTTAGAGTGTGCTGGGACGTTTAAGAATATCACATATATTCAATCCACAGTACAAGGATTTAAAGTCAAGTCTTCCAATGAAATGTGACTATCAATAAATAATCATTGTAAATGCATAAAAAATAAAGTCGATTCTATTTCATGACCTTTCCAGAGGAAACTATAAGCTTTTTGACAATAGAGAACATGCTTATCTTCTTCACTTTTGTATCCCTTGTGCTTAACTCGGGGCTTGGCATATGGTAGGTACATAATAAAGGCATACTAAAAAGATATATAATGGGATGGGTGAATGGATGGATGGCAATTGAAGAAATCTTATAGGACCAAGAAATCTAAACATCTCAACACAGATGCTCTCTAAGATCCCATTGCAGATCTTTCTCTCTGGGGACCATGACAGTGACCTCGGACTAAGAATTACTAGAAGTCTTTGTTGACCCCCTCCCAAGGGTCTCAGCAAATGGTAAACCTTAATCAAATTCATTGACAAAATAGGTAGGCTATCTGGGATTTAATGTTTGCCTTGCACTTATAGCCAGTGAAACTCCCAATACTTTGGCCACCTCATGCGAAGAGTTGACTCACTGGAAAAGACTCTGATGCTGGGAGTGATCGGGGGCAGGAGGTGAAGGGGACGACAGAGGATGAGATGGCTGGATGGCATCACAGACTCTGTGTGAACTCCGAGAGTTGGTGATGGACAGGGAGGCCTGGCATGCTGCAACTTATGGGGTTGCAAAGAGTCGGACACGACTGAGGGACTGAACTGAACTGAACTGAATAGCCAGTGATCTTCTTTGGGTGTTTAGGTCCAGGCATTCTCTTTCATGGCATGTGTTACTTTTGCTCAATTCCTTGTGGCTGCCTGAAGTGCCTAGTCATAAGTGCAGCACCAAGGAATTGTGCAGGCATCGATTAGCAATGTCTGCCGCATACATGCTAAGGATGTGCATGGGTGCCTCAGATTTGCCACCAAGGACGTGGTGATCTTCTCAGTTGCCTCTAAGCCTTCTGAAGTCTGATTTAGGTTCTCTAATCCAATGTCTGTTTGGGTCTATGGAAAGTACTGAAAATCTGAGCCAAACGTTTCCCGTCAGAAGCAGTGTCTTGAAAAACTAAACCACAGGCAGTCTGTTGTGGAGAAAGCCCTGGCTGAGCAGCACGGACAGCCATCCCAGTAGCCGAGACCTGCCAGAGAAGAGCCCCACCCTGGGGTCGCGGGCTTGCTTTTCTTGCTACTGAATGAGAATACCTAGGTGAGGAGGAAAACCAGGACGATAGACCCAGCCTCCTCTTCTCCTAAGGATTTCAGCGTGTCTCTGTCAGTTGACAAACTGAACTGCTACAAATTATGCATTTCCATGGAAAAAGCAAACAGTGGGCGTGAGGTGGCTCCCCGAAATTCTCTCAGGACGCCCTCCTCCTTCAGAGACTAGCCTTCCACAAACGGCCTTCTCCAGACAAAAGACGCAGTCACCACACAATAACAACACACCAGCAACTAGGACCTTCTTCCTCTCACCCACTGTCCTAAATATTTCCACGTGTTATCCCATTTGATCTCACTTTTTTCTCACTTTCAGTTGAAAGAACTTTACTGTGGGGTTCTTATGAGTTTTGCCATCTTACAGACAAGAAAGTCGAGGCGTGTGTGTGTGTGTGTGTGTGTGTGTCGTCATGTCCAACTCTTTGCCATCCCAAGGACTGGCATCCCACCAGGCTCCTCTGTCTGTGGAATTCTCCAGGCAAGAATACTGGAGTGGTTTGCTGTTTCCTCCTTTAGGGGATCTTCCTGACCCAGGGATGGAACCTGTGTCTCTTGCCGCTCCTCCACTGGCACTCTCCACCACTGCGCCACTTGGGAAGCCCCAGGTCGAGGCTCACAGAGGCAGTATTACACACCTAAGGTCAAAGCCTCTAGATGCAGTCCCATGCGGTCGCCCCTATACAACCATATTTGACCTTGAAACTGACAATTCCATTAGATTCAAATTAATAGCCAGTGGCAAGACCAGAATCCATAGTATTTGACTGATTCTAGAGCAGATACTCTCGAAAACTGCACAGACTCTCCTGGAGATTTGTCAGTTTTAGCATCTATCATTCTTCCCTTTCCTGAGCTGTGAGCTCTCTGAGAACAGGAACTATCCATCACTGGCCTCTGAAACACCTGGCTACCTCTTGAGCTGCCCCATAGCCTGCTCTTAATCATCATTCAACTCCTCTCTGTTGAATGCAAGAATGAATGATTTTAAAAGCAATTTAATCCCCAGGGCTATGAAATGATTGCTAGCCCCACAAGCATCCTAACTGGGTGCCAGGTACGTGCCACCATACTACCCAAATGGGTGAGTGCTTCTCAGTGCTGGAACTCCTTGCACCTAGGGCTTGGAGGGCTTTGGGTTTGGCAGGCAGTGTCTGCTCAATTCCTCTAAGACACAGGTTGTACTGGACGCCCTCAAGTGGAAGGATCAGATGTCCTCGGAAAAACATCCACACTTCAGGCTGTTTCTTGGCTCCTCTCTCTTCCTGACACAGTCCAAGAAGGAATTTATGGATGTTGGGAAGGACAAGGGGTGAGGAATTTCTAGAACCTTTAAGAACGCCCATGTAAGCAGCTCCATGCTTAACTGGCTGTGCACAATAAAATTCTCTTTCCTGTAAGCAGGAAGAAAAATGTGATCTGCCTCAGGTGTTGCCAAAATGATGTGGAAAGAAATTCATCTGGATTTTTAAACCATCAGGAATCGTCCTTGTTCCCCAAGCCCAGGCTATTTGACGTAAATGCCTAAGTCAACAAGATAAATATATTCTGTGAGTTACTAAGAGTGAAGTCATAAGTCTTCTGAAATATGATTCTAGCCAGTTGGAAGTTTTATCTTGATCTAGAAATGAAACTGTTTATTCTCCAGCTGTGACCCGGAAAAAATCCAAGGATTGTTGACTCCTTCATCTAAGCAGTGGTCTTTGTCCTATGATCAAGTGCCTAAAAATAACCATTAGTTTATTTAATGCTGCTTCCAAAAGGTTAGCTATCAAACAGCTCTGCTGAGGCTCCTCAGGATATACGATCATAAACCAAAACACTCTGGGACGTGGCTGCCATGACCACACCGTGGTTTCCCACCTCCTGGATGCAGTGGTACCGCAGAGTGATGCTCCAAGTAGAAACCAGCAATGCCGAAGCGTGGAGATATCACCCTATACTGGCAACAGCGATAATGGAGAGACTGAAACAAGAACTAATGTTTGTCTTCCATCAGTGATAAAATCCTGACATATTAACACTCGCCCCCTCAAAAAAAAAAAAGAAAAAAAGAGCCTTCAAGGCCATTGTTTTCATCTTTTTCTTTTCTTTCTCTTTTTTTCTTTAATAGCAGGCACCATAAGTGTGCCAGGAATTTGCAGACCAAGGGACCAAATACAGAAGCCTATTTTTTGCCTCATCTGCATAGATGACACTGAGTCAGGCATCTGGCCTTAAAAAGGTACAGCAGTGCTCATCCAGCTCAGTACCAGCCCTTCACATTGACCATTACTGCTCTCCTTACTGGTTCTGTCAACTCCACGTGCAGTCTTCTTTCCACTGCTGCACACATCTTACACACCCCCGTGGAACCAGGATGTCAGTATTCCGTACGTGTGACCACACTTTGGCCCACATCAGGGAGTCAAGAAGGGAAGCTGCTGCTGCCGCCGTCATCTTCCTTCCTCTCCTCCTCACCCATGCATTCCTTGTCTTTTCTCATGCTGTTCCCGCTTTCCAGACACGTAATCAAGAAAGGTAGCTGGGTGAGGAGCAAATTCAATCCACCTACTCAACTGCATCCAACCACTTTTTAGAATCCCACCCAACCTTCAGGCTCATCTCAGGTGCTACCTCTTTTAAGGTGTCTTTTTTCAGCCCTTCAAACAAATGTAGTCACCCTCCACTTTGAAACTTAACAGACTTAGGTTAACAAATCTCCTTTATTACCATTATATCATAATCATAGCCATGCTGTAACTCCCCGATTCTCCCATGCCTTCTGAATGCAAACTTTCTAATCTACTATCTCCTTGACCAGTCTCATTATTGTTGTTTCTGTTACCATTAGGTACCATATTAAGTACCTACTATGAGCCAGGCACATGCTAGTAGCTTCAAGTACACCTTCTCATCTTATCCCATCTTCTCATAGCTCTATGAAATAGCATATATACGGGGGCTCCCCGGTGGCTCAGAGAGGAAAGCATCTGCCTGCAATGCAGGAGACCCGGATTCAATTCCTGGCTCAGGAAGATCCCCTGGAGAAGGAAATGGCAACCCACTCCAGTACCCTGCCTGGAAAATCCATAGCCTTGTAGGAGATGAGGCAAGTGATACTTAGAGGAGGAAGTGAATGGCCCCAGGTATCAGCTACTAAGTGGAAGACTTGGATTCTAACATAGGTCTATTTCTCTGCAAAGACTAGACTCTTTCTCCCATACTAGCTCCTTCATTGATAGAACTCTCCAGACAGCTGAAGGAAATGGACTGAGTCCCCTCAAAAAGTCTGGAGCAAGGCATTGCAGCGTCAACAGAGGCAGGAGAGCCATGGGTTGACCTTGATCAGCTCTACCAGCTCTCAAGAGAAGGGGGAGGCTGGGCAGGATACGATGTTAGACACAGTCAGAGTGGTTCCTGGGCAAGTTATCTTTGGTTTGATTTGAGAAGAATCTCATGGAGCACTTGGGGCTGTGACGTACGCAGGAAGAAAAAGAAAAAACACCTTGTATTGCAAGTGTACTAGAGGGATAGGATGATAACCTGGGGCAAGAGCTACGTCCTTTTAGATTCAAGGAGGACAATAGCCATAAAGACCACATATGTATCCACCTACATATACTTGTACCTGGATATGTTTGACTATAGAAGGTATGAAATTAGTGCACATACATACTTGTTTATGTTACTGAAAAGGAGTCGTCTTCTCTAGTCTCCTGGCACCATATGTGAGGTACACACAATTGTATTATAATAATATAGGAGACTTAGCAACTATCCTAACTTTCTTTTTTTAGACTTTCTTTGACCTCTCTAAGCTTCAGTTTCCTCATTTGTACTATGGGTTTAATATTACCAAGCAGACTTCTAAACTAGAACTGGTGAATAGAACTTCCTACAGTGATGGAATTGGTCCTCAGCCACATTGTCTGATACCATGGCCACTCATCACATTGCTATTAAGCACTTGAAATGTGAGTAGAAGCACTGAGGATGGAATTTTCAGTTGTATTTGAGTTTAATATCCACTTGTGGCTAGTGACCTCCATACTGAACAGTGCAGCTCTAGGCCAATGAATTGAAAGAATTTTCTTCCTTTAACCCGTTTCTCTCATGAAGAAATCTTTAAGGTACTTTGTTGTTGTTGTCATTGTTGTCGTCATTATTCTCCAAATGAATCATGCTTAAGAAGTTAACAGGAAAGGACGCATCTCAAGAATCACCGGCACAATCACAACAGTTGATCTGGCTCTAACATTTTCTACTGATAAAAATAGAAAGCAGAGTGTGATCCACATGCATATGTTTCTGCTTTTAGCATATATGCCAAGACAGGTTCCAGAGCATGGCAACAGGCATGGCTTGGATAGAGCACTTTGTCCTGGATCTGTGACCCCAAGAATCTATGTATTGAGCCAATACGAAGGCTGTGTGTCTTCCTGCAGCCCTCCTTGGCAAACAGCTCCTTTAGTCTTTAGGCCATAGAAGACAGAACATAGATGACTTGAGAGATGGGAGATAGACAAGAGTTTTCAGTACAGGCGTAGAGATGTAGACTTAGGTGTAGGTGTAGGTGTGGGCATAGACATGGACATAAAGGTAAAGGTGGAGACGTATGGATATCGATAAAGACAGAGAGACAATTTCCCAAGACAGATTTTCTCCCAAGAAAATCCTGGAAAAAAAATACTCACTGAAGTCCATATTTTTCACTACAAAAGCTCTCACTGCTGCCAAAGACTGTCCTGTTCTTTCTACACACAGTATCTCACACAGACGCCACAGCAGTCCTACAAGAACATGCATAGCATGCTTTATTGATGACATGACTCTGGCTTGCATTATAGCTAATAGTTTGTCCAAGGAAGTGGTTGAACAATGACTCAAACTCAAGACGGTTTGTCTATGTATCTGTGCTCTTCAACACTCTTCATTTCGTATACCAGTGACGTGGAGTTTGCTATATTATCCAAAGCCCTTTCTATTGGGTAATTCCAATTAGAAATGTATTTCTCAAGTCCTTTCTCTACATCTGCATCTCTATTCCTGCTGGACTTATGGACACAGCAGGAGAAGGAAAGCATGGGATGAATTGAGAAAGTAGCATTGACATAGATACCTATCATGTATAAAATAGAGAGCTAATGGGAAGCTGCGATATAATACAGGGATGCCAGCCTGGTGCTCTATGATGACCTCGAGTGGTGGGAGTCAGGCTCAAGAGGGAGTGGACACACACACACAGACACACACATATATAGTTATGATTATTATTGATTTGTATTGTTGTATGCAGAAACCAATGCAACATTGTAAACAGTTATCATCCAGTTTAAAAAGAAATGTATCTCTCCTATTGTGCTGAAATCTGCCTTCTTATAACCAATCCTCCTCTCCACCTGCAGTGTACACACATATTGGCGCTCATTCTGTCCTTTGAGGCCACAGGGGACAAGCTAGCTCCTGGTTCCCCAGGGTTTATACAGAGTAATTCTGTTCCTCTCCACCTTGGCTTTCTCAACTACAGAATAAATATGCACAGGTCTGCATTCTTTCCTCCTGTGAGATCTTTTCCAGACCTTCCATCACCTGATCACTTCCTAGGAAGATAAGAAGTGCTTCTGCTTGTGCTTTCTAAAGACTCATTCTCTGACTTTAAAAGCCCTACAATCAGAACATGATCCTTCATGTCTAACTTACATGTAACAAACTGCAACCTAAAGTAATTTTCCCCAGGTCTCTCCTCAGAGGAGACATGAATCAGTCAGCTATCTGTATGAGAATATTTTACATTTTTAAAGGTTGTTATTTGCTTTGTATGTTTGCTTCTCTGGTGTAAATATTTCCAGTTCCAGTAAATTTATCTTCATAAGGTTTACCCCCTTACACATCAGTGATTTCTGCAGCTCCTCTTTGATCTAGATCCAAGTTGCTGCTGGGCTTAGGACTGGATTCAATGAGGAGGTTAAACTGAAGCAAAAGTAGGCTATTTGCTTGGACTCAGGCTAGGTTTTGTTCCTCAGCGTACAAAAAAATAGAAGCTACTTTTTAATGTGTGCCTCGATACCATTTTTGGGTGTTTTCTGTGCAGATCTTTAATTCATAATTCCCTCTGGAAGGATTTTGATCCCTCATTGTACAGTGAGGTCATGTTTTAGAGAGGATTAATAGCTTGCCTGGGCTTCCCAGGTGGCGCTAGTGGTAAAGAACCCACCCTCCAGTGCAGGAGACCTAAGAGACGCAGGTTCGATCCCTGAGTCAGGAAGATCCCCTGGAGAAGGGAATAGCAACCCACTCCAGTATTCTTGCCTGGAGAATCCCATGGACAGAGGAGCCTGGTGGGCTATGATCCATAGGGTCTCAAAGAGTAGGACACGACTGGAGCGATTTCGGATGGACAGACAGGTAGTTTGCCCAAGTCATAGAGTTAGTGAGTGGCATTTGTACTCTGCTATGTCTACTTCCAAAGTCTAGACATTTCCCACCATGTTGAAGGTATAATGAGTCTTTCCTGAAGTGCAAAAATATCCCCCTGCCCTCAGACCACCAGGAGCCAATATGGGAAATACACAACCCTCAAGAATCACATTTCCTTCCTCCAAGCAGTAGAGCATTTGTCTGTGCCAGTGCGTGTCTCTCACATACAGAGTGAGAAATCCTCACTCAACCCATACTCCGGTCAGTGTTTCCTGAGACTCGTTGCCTTTAAGTCTCAACCAGTGATTCTAACAGCCTTTTAGATGGAAATTTAAGTCGTTTAGCAACACACAAAAGTCTTGGGTAAAAGTCCAAAAGCATTTCAAACTTGGCCCATGGCCCTTCCTCATAAAAAAAAAAAAAAAAAAGGCGAAGAATTGATGGGAAGAGGGTGAGAAAGAAGGACTCTGTGAAGGCTAAGAGAGTTCAAACAATTGCAATAGAATACTCAATCAATAAATATTTGTCCAGTAAACAACTAAGATGGCCTGTGGTAGCTTGAAAGAGGACAGCTTGCCAAGTTCTCCTCTTCATAATAATTTTCATCCAGTGGGCTTGCCTACATCAAAGATCCACAAATTCTTCTCCGGAACCTAATTTGAATAATAAAGCATACTGACGGCCACCTTCTCTCTGCGTCCTCATATGGCCTTTCCTCTGTGCGCAAGACAGAAAAGCCAAGTCAGGAGAAATGTGGGGTTTCTTCTATAAGGACACTAGAACTGTCATCAGATGAGGATGCAGCCGTCATGACCTTCAGTTAAGCTTGATTACCTCCCTAAGAACCTTATCTCCAAATATACTCACACTGAGGGCTGAGGCTTCAATCATGAGTTTGAGGGGAGGGGAAGAGAAAACACACAGTAAGAATAGTTTAAGTACTTGTTGATTGCAGAAGACAGCAAGGGCTCATGGATACCTTTTCTGAGTCATCTCTTGCCCTTGGTCATAGCTTGGATAACTGGTCCTGGAACATTCTGTCAGGTTCTTCTAAAAACCTGATATTTTAAAGCTTTAGAAATAAAAAGGAAGAGAAACTAAAGTTCAAAGATATAGAATATTGTTTCAACCGTCACATTACAAATAAGATGTTAAGCTGGAATAAAAACTTAATTTGCCTTCTAAAGTTTGGCGTTTTAACCTTTGCTTCCCACAGCAGAGGCAAAGCAGCAGATGGAGTTAATTTCAGATTGGAGAGTCAATAACAAAGGGAGAAATTCTTCAACATCTATGGGACTGTGACCCTCATATCACTCAGTGTGCTCACTCAGCAAATATTGAAGGGATTCAGGAATATATGAATGCTTTCCTTAATGTTTTCACTTACATCATTACTTTAACTCTGATATTGTGATCTTCACTGTACAGAAGTAAAATAAGACAAATGAAAGTTATATAACTTACCCAAAGGCCCAGAGTTAGGGCTTAAATCCAAACCACATCTGATCTGTCTTATTCCAAAGTTTTGTCCTTTCTCCTGTCTCCTTATATTTCCAAATACTGAATTGTGAGTGAAATCATTCCTTCATGATTGCAAAATTCTTTTAGAGACCATTTTATGACCACACTTTAGCACATACTGAAGGAATAAAAGGACATCTTCAAACACAGGGAACAGAACATCAAAATTAACTAAGAACTGCAGATATTCAACAGATTCAATTAGCAACAGACACTAACAAGCTTTGGCTTTCCTTTGTTTACTCGTGGAGGGAACTCCTTCAAGAAGATCAGGAACAACTGATTTGGATTCTGCTCTCTGCTTCTGAATCCCCAATTCTGCCTAAGAGTGAGATACCCTAGGACCGCAAGCACCCTGAGGCGTTCAGCCAAGCTCACCTCCACCATGGGGGTCACGACTCGGCTGTGGGCAGGCCTCTTCCTAGCTCTGCTTGCCCTTCCGGCCGAAGGTGGCGTCCTCAAGAAAGTCATCCGGCACAAGCGACAGAGTGGAGTGAATGTCACCCTGCCAGAGGAAAACCAGCCAGTGGTGTTTAATCACGTCTACAACATCAAGCTGCCCATGGGCTCCCAGTGTTCAGTGGATCTGGAATCTGCCAGCGGGGAGAAAGACTTGGCCCCACCATCAGAGCCCCGGGAAAGCTTCCAGGAGCATACGGTGGATGGGGAAAACCAGATCGTCTTCACTCACCGCATCAACATCCCCCGCCGGGCCTGTGGCTGTGCAGCTGCCCCTGACGTCAAGGAGCTTCTGAGCAGACTGGAGGAGCTGGAGAACCTGGTGTCTTCCCTGCGGGAACAGTGCACCTCGGGAGCGGGCTGCTGCCTCCAGTCTGCCGAAGGTAGGAGCTGGTGACGGGTCCAGCCCCTCACTGTATGGATGGGAGGAACGGTGAGCCGGGCAAGACCCGTCAGTTGTTTCCAGAGTGGGTTCCCTGGGGAACCAGCCTCCGAAGGTGTTCATTCAAAAGAGATTTAATAGACAAACGACTATGGAGAATGTAACCATATCTAGTAGGCTCTTGGAGAGTCATGGTGACAAATGTTTCCGAGGAATTTTCAGGCCTCTGAGAAATCTTGCTTTGAAAAACCCTATCTTACTTTTAAGTACTAGTTTCTAAAACTAGGGCTTCCCTGGTGGCTCAGCTGGTAAAGAATCTGCCTGCAAGGCTGGAGACCTGGGTTCAGTCCCTGGGTTGGGAAGATCCACTGGAGAAGGAAAAGGCTATCCACTCCAGTATTCTGGCCTGGAGAATTCCATGGACTGTAAGTCCAGGGGGTCGCAAAGAGGCAGACATGACTGAGCGACTTTCACTTCACTTCTAAAACTTCTTTGACAATGACATCTGCTCATTCCGTACTCTGAAACCCTAATAATGTATTTTGAAATCCCTCACCCAAAGATCATTCTCTGAAAGGTAGTAATGTACCCCCATCACCCTGTTGTATAAATAAGGAAACTAAGGCCAAAAAGGAAGTTGGGATTCCCCAAGGTCCTGACGTAAGTGGCCAAGTTAGGACTTAAATGACAGTATTCCATAGCCTGGTGTTCTCACAAAGTTACCGCCTACAGTGATGTAAAATTTGGGGGAAATGGGAAAAAATGTTCCAGTTTAGAGGCGACAATGATGATGATTGCATGTGAACTAAGTCCTTATGTATTGGGTTGGCCTGTAGCCTACAGAAAACCCAGATGAACTTTTTGGCCAATCCAATACCAGGCACTATAACTCACTGTCTCATTTAATCCTCCCAACAACCCTTTGAGATAAAGTTTAATACCCCCATTCTATAGATCTAAGAAACGAGACTCAAAAAAGTTAAGCAACTGGCACAAGAAGACGCAAAGAGTGATAAGAAACAGGAGCTTTGGAGGTGCCTGTGTTTCTCCAGAACTCTGCCTGTCTCTAGGTGCGTCTTTTTTTTAAGGAATTTTGCCACTTGGGAATTTTGTCTTCATTTCCATGCCCTAAAGTTGATAGAAATACACGGGTTTCAACAAGGCTAAACCAGAGGTGAAAATATATATTTCTGCCACTCATAAAACAAACAAAAATACTAGAAAGTATTTTGACAGATTATTCCAAGAACAGCTCCAATCAAGAGCAACCTGAATCATCATAAATTGAGGCTACTGTAACTGCATGGACACCAGGCCCTTCTGCAGCGGCCAGGGCAACTTCAGCACTGAAGGCTGTGACTGCATGTGGGAACCCGGCTGGAAAGGCTAATCATCATAAAAATGAACCCTAATCATCATAAATTGAGAGTACTGTAAGACATCCTTTAAGTTCCAAGGCAAAAAACAGTTTATGTACAAATTAGTTCATCTTCCACTTCTTTTAACCCCTAGAATAGGACTAATAGAACCCAAAGGAATGGCTTAAAAAACTCATTAATGCAGTGCTACCGTTAGAACTATGAGCCACTTATGTAATTAATCATAACTTTTCCAGTAGTCATACTAATTAAATGAAAAAGGAACAGGTAAAATGATTTTAATCATTCATCCCATATAAGTAAATAATCTTTCAGCTTGGAAACTACACAAAAATTATTAATGGATATTTTACATTCTTTTCTTGTATGTTCTCTGAAATCCAGAGTGTTTGTAGTTCGCATTTAGAGCCTGTCAAAATTCAGGCTAGCCACAGTTTAATGGTTTAGAGGCCAAATGTGTCTGACAGCTACCATACTAGATGACATAGTTTTAGATTCTCATTTTCAAGCCAACTTTTTTCTTAAAATTGACTTCCTTCCGGCTGTCAGGAAGGAGATACAATGTATTAATACAACTGTATTTAGATGCAGATAAAACAGAGCAAGTTTTGTTTGTTTCTTTCCCTTGATTGCATGGAGGCCACACCTGCCACTGCTGCAACTTAAGCCAAGACATGGAAAAAGATGGGTGCACATGAGCTTTGTGGGGGCTGCTGCTGCTAAGTCGCATCAGTCATGTCCGGCTCTGTGCGACCCCACAGATGGCAGCCCACCAGGCTCCCCCGTCCCTGGGATTCTGAGTCTAATGGAAAGTTGTCCTAGCAGAATTAGAAAGTCACTCCTTAGCTGCCTCATTTCAGTTACTGAAATTTTAGAAACCTTTGGTCACATAAGCACATATACTGACTTAAATCAACCAAGACCCTCTGCAAGAGGAAATCAGAACCAGCACAATGGTGGGTCCTTAATGTCCTCATTTAACCCAGTCGACCTCAGGTGAGTTGATTGGGTCCCAATCAGGGTCCCACCTGACCGACGGAGAATCTGAGCTCCAGAGTGTCTAAGTCATTTTGCAAATGCAGCACAGTTATTGGTCAAGGCATCAGAACTGAGTGCAGTTCAACAATTATTTCTTGGTGAAACACTTATTTTCTAACATGGCTAACCTCGGCTAACTGTGGGAGAAGTAAAAACACAGCCCAGCAAGATGCATTCCACAGGCAGTGGTTCGTAACTCTTGGAGTCCCAGGAATACCTGAAAATTTGATGAAAATGAGTCTTCTCCCCAGGGATGGAAACACACACACACACACACACACACACACACAATTTCAGAGAGTATAGCTTAAGAATGCCTACCTAGTGTCATTGGTTGTGAAAGTGTTAGTCACTCAGTCATGTCCAACTCTTTGCAACCTTATGGACTGTAGCCTACTAGGCTCCTCTGTCCATGGAATTCTCCAGGCCAGAATACTGGAGTGGCTTGCCATTCCCTTTCTCCAGGGGATCTTCCTGACCCAGGGATCGAACCCAGGTCTCCTGTATTGCAGGCAGATCCTTTACCATCTGAGCTACCAGGGAAACCCAAAGTAGAAGACCAGCCCAACGTGGGGCTCCAACCTATGACCCTGAGATTAAGAGCCGCATGCTCTAACAGACTGAGCTGGCCAGGCAGCCTCACCGGATTTCACACAATAAGCAATTGATTTTCAAGCCAGATGGGGCCTGAGAGGCCACCATGCCCTAACGGAATTTGAATCTGGGTTTTGTGGGTAGAAGCCAAGAAAGCAAGTTGCCCCTGCTCAGAGAGAGACTCTGTTCTCTTCCCTTTAGGCCGCGTGGACACCAGGCCCTTCTGCAGCGGCCGGGGCAACTTCAGCACGGAAGGCTGTGGTTGTGTGTGCGAACCTGGCTGGAAAGGCCCCAACTGCTCTGAGCCTGAGTGCCCAGGCAACTGTCACCTGCACGGCCAGTGTCTGGACGGCCAGTGCGTGTGCGACCAGGGCTTCACCGGCGAGGACTGCAGCCTGCTGGCCTGTCCCAGCGACTGCAACGACCAGGGCAAGTGCGTGGACGGGGCCTGCGTCTGCTTCGAAGGCTACTCCGGGCTCGACTCAGCCAGGAGACATGCCCGGTGCCATGCAGCGAGGAGCACGGCCGCTGCGTGGACGGCCTCTGCGTGTGCCAGGAGGGCTTTGCGGGAGAGGACTGCAGGGAGCCCCTGTGTCTGCACAACTGCCACGGCCGTGGGCGCTGTGTGGAGAATGAGTGCGTGTGCGACGAGGGCTTCACCGGCGACGACTGCGGGGAACTTGTCTGCCCCAACGACTGCTTCGACCGTGGTCGCTGCCTCAACGGCACCTGCTCCTGTGACGAGGGCTTCACGGGCGAGGACTGCGGCCAGCTCGCCTGTCCCCACTCCTGCCACGGCCACGGCCGCTGTGACGAGGGCCAGTGCGTGTGTGACGAGGGCTTTGCAGGCCCGGACTGCAGCGAGCGGCGCTGCCCA
>SJXQ01005569.1:114832-168911 GCA_006408695.1 Aepyceros melampus | reverse complement strand
CGTGTGCCTCGAGGGCTTTGCCGGGCCCGACTGCACGCAGCGCAGGTGTCCCGGCGACTGTCACGGCCAGGGCCGCTGCGTGGACGGGCGCTGCGTGTGCGAGGATGGCTTCACTGGGCCCGACTGCGCGCAGCGCTCCTGTCCCAACGACTGCAGCAACTGGGGGCAGTGCGTCTCTGGCCGCTGCATTTGCAATGAGGGATACACCGGGGAAGACTGCTCCCAGGGTGAGTAGCAGCCTCCAGTGAACTGGCGCCAGGGGTTGGCATGTCCTGGAGATCTCTGTGTTACACTAAACACCCACCCAGGCACGCACAAGCACATGCCCTCTGAAGGAGCCCTGGTCTCTCACCTGCTTCAGAGCTTCCTATTTGGGGCTCAGAGGCTCAGAGAGGTTCTGGAACTGTCCCAAGGACACACAGCTTATAGATCACACATCTGGTACCTGAATCTGGGTAATTCCTCTATGCTGAATTTCACAACCGGTGCCCAAGATAAGGTAGATGAAATGATTACCTCCCTTTGGCTAAACATCAACCTTCTTTCGTACTCTACACACTGACATGTAAAACTGACATGACATCATAAACTAAATCTCTCTATTAGGATGGAGTTAAAATTCAACTCAATTGAATGGACAGTGAGATTACATAAAACAAACTGATTTAAATGCATGCTCAGCTAAAGACCAGTGTTGATCACCTGTGAAGCAGACTTGTCTCTTAAATCATCTTTTTGTTGCTGTCCTTGATCCCAAGGACTCTGAGTGCCTTAGAGGAGCATTAGCCCAGCAGTTAGCACAAGATATTTATTCAAGTCAAGAGAAACACACAAAGACCAATAATGTTCATGTTTAATGAGGGTCTTTGTACTTCCCTTATCCACCATATATACTTGTAATGGAGAATTTCAGCTTGATTAAAGCCATCAGCACATAAGAATAAACATGGGGCTCTGTATTTGACATGGCCAAGCCAGGGATGCCTGTATGGAAGGCACACCAGTCTGGCAGGGAGGAGAAGGAGTTCCAAATCTGATGAGTAAGCAAAGTAGAGCAAGTCCCACTCACCTCTAAGAAAAGGAAAGAGTTGGACTAGATGAGCCTAAAACACCCTTCAAGGGCTAAGGATATATGACTTGAAGTTCAGAGCAGAAAGCCAAGCTCAGGCTGCACTTTCTCCTGCAGATGGCCTGAATCTGAACTAAGGTCCAAGGAAGAGAAACAAGTTGAAAGCCACACTGCAGACCTGGAACTTGACCCTGAAGGCAAGGGGTGGCCCCCAAAAATTTTGAAGATGAGACACAGTAGGCTGTACCAGTCTCTTCTGCTGCCAATCACAGAGGCCCCAAATCTTCTAAAATGCAGACTCACCAAGTACGCCCCTGCTGTGACCCATAGAGTGTGTTAGTGACACCATCTGACCCAAGCTGTCCTTCCTCATCCCTGACAGTGTCCCCTCCCAAAGACCTCATCGTGACAGAAGTGACGGAAGAGACGGTAAACCTGGCCTGGGACAATGAGATGCGGGTCACGGAGTACCTCATTGTGTACACGCCCACCCACGAGGACGGCCTGGAAATGCAGTTCCGGGTCCCTGGAGACCAGACGTCCGCCACCATCCGGGAGCTGGAGCCGGGTGTGGAGTACTTTATCCGTGTGTTTGCCATCCTGGAGAACAAGAAGAGCATTCCAGTCAGCGCCAGGGTGGCCACATGTGAGTGTACAGAACCCCTCTTGGCAGTCTCAGCTGCCCCGCCTGTCCAGGCATAACCCACCCCCACCAGCATGTGTGACCACCTCACCTTTGCCCCACAGGTCAATGGCTGACTTCATACAGTTATACCAGCTAAAACAATTCCGGGTCCCTGGAGACCAGACGTCCGCCACCATCCGGGAGCTGGAGCCAGGTGTGGAGTACTTTATCCGTGTGTTTGCCATCCTGGAGAACAAGAAGAGCATTCCAGTCAGCGCAAGGGTGGCCACATGTGAGTGTACAGAACCCCTCTTGGCAGTCTCAGCTGCCCCGCCTGTCCAGGCATAACCCACCCCCACCAGCATGTGTGACCACCTCACCTTTGCCCCACAGGTCAATGGCTGACTTCATACAGTTATACCAGCTAAAACCCTGGAATCCAGTGATGTCCGCTGAATTAAAAAAAAAAAGTTCAAATATAGTTGATTTACAATGTTAATTTCTGCCATATGGCAAAGTGATTCAGCTACACACACACACACACATACACACACACATTTTCCTACAGCTTACTGAATATTTTTAAAGACACTCCTCACATGCTAACTCATATAACTCACAATAACCCTGTGAGACAGGAGCTATTGTTAACCCATTTTACAGATGAGGAAACTGAGACCCTCAAATGGTTAAGTCTCTTGTTCCAAACCAAACAGTTAATAAGTGGTCGGGATGGAATTTGCATCCTGGCAGTCTTAAGTACTCTGTTCTACTCTTACTTTTCTGTGGAACTCATTGTAGAAATATTTAAAATATTCAAAAGTGGAAACATTAAGTTTCAAGTTATTCTTCCTTTAAGAGTTCAACATCAGAAAAATTACCTCAACTCTTGAAAAGCAAGTTATGATTAGAAATTGGTCCTTTTTTGCTTTGTAAGAATAACCTTGGCTGCTTTTTATTGAACTTGTTCTTCAGGCCAGGAACCACAGCCAGCAGTCATTGTGGAATACATCATTTAGTCTCAAAACATTCCCCAGGGGCAGGCATACTTACCCTCCTTCTCTTGGGTGAAGAAACTAAGGTTCAGGGCATTGTGTTCAACCAACCAAGCACACAAATGTAATGATCGAGCTTATGATCATTACATATGATCAGCCAATATGTCTGATTCTAAAGTCTATGCTCATATTAAGTTTAAGCATATGAAATTATAAATATTCCATCATATGGCTGTCCCTTATATTAATTTTCATGGTGCCTCAAAGTCAACAGCATCCCAGAAGAACCCTTAAAAAGACTCCAGCTCTGACAGTCAGCCCCGTGGGGTTTGGTGGAATGATGTCTGTCCTTCCCCATCACACATGGACTCATTCTTACCTCCTCTCTGTGCTCTTCCTGACAGACCTGCCTACACCCGAAGGTCTAAAATTCAAGTCCATCAAGGAGACATCTGTGGAAGTGGAGTGGGATCCTCTGGACATCGCTTTTGAAACATGGGAGGTCATCTTCCGGAATATGGTAAGGAGCACAGAAGAGGAGTGGGCATGTTTGTCCACAAGAACCAGAAAGGTGCCCACGGGGCTCTGCAGACTTTTCCGTCCACTCCGCTTCCTTGGCTTTGGGTGGGGGACAAGGCTCTAATTAAAAAGGCTTCCCAGGTGGCACAGTGGTAAAGAATCTTCCTGCGAATTCAGGAGACACAAGAGATATGGGTTCTATCTCTGGATCCGGGAGGTTCCCTGGAGAAGGAAAGGCAACCCATTCCAGTGTTCTTGCCTGGGATATACTGTAGACAGAGGGGCCAGGTGGGCTACAGTCCATGGGGTTGCAGAGAGTTAGACATGATTAAGCACACGGGCACTCAAGGCTCTAATTAGACCCTATACATTTGCATGTATTTCACTTGATTTTAAGAAATCAAAAAGCATGGCATTTAGGACTGAGTGCCTAGACAAATAGATGGCAAGTCATCTCTAGGTTCTGATTGCCTGTTACAGTCTTGAAATCTCCACTCAGAGGCAATAATGTGTATATAATAATGGTATATGTAGTAACTGATTCTATATAGCAGAAACTAATGCAACATTGTAAATCAACTATACTCCAAAAATGTTTTAAACAAAGAAATTAAATGGTCTCTGTCTCAAATGCCTCCAGGCATATCTGAGATTGAGCATCCTTTCTCTCTGTGCCTAAAAGCACATATGAGGCAGGAAAGTGGGTCCCTGAGTTCAAAGCCAGGCTCTGCCACTTCAACTATGTGATGATGGACAATCACCTGACTTTTAGGGTTCCAGTTTCTTTGTCTATGAAAGGAAGGATTGATTTCGTGGCTCCAGAGTGCTTGTGCTTCTCACACCTCTCAGTTTTCTTGAATGTCAAAGGGGTGAGTAGAGAGGTCTATGGGAGGGCATCTTTATCATCTCTCTATCCTCAGCACCCATCATACTGATCAGATGCTTAGTAAGTGCCTAGTGAACAGATGGAAGGACGAAAGAGGAAAGAAGGAACAAAAAATGAATGAATCACAAAAACGAAGGGTCTGGCATTGCCTTAGGTCTTACGAAGGTGCCTCTGTATTTCAGAATAAAGATGATGAGGGAGAGATCACCAAGAGCCTGCGGAGGCCGGAGACCACGTACCGGCAAACTGGCCTGGCTCCCGGGCAGGAGTATGAGATATCCTTGCACATCGTGAAAAACAATACCCGGGGCCCTGGCCTGAAGAGAGTGACAACTACCCGTGAGTATTGCCTTTAACACCACTGTAAAGCTTGTACTGCAAAGCACCTCTAGCTTATAGCATGCTCTCTTACAGAGCAGCAGTGTCAATTCACTTTTGCTTCCTAAAAAGCAGGCTCCAAACTTAGCAGCTTAAAACGATTACACGTTTGTGATCGGGGGTTGGACAGTCTTCCTGTTCTCCACTGGACTCACTTAAAGCATCTGTGTGGGCTGGGGGACGGTTGACCTGGGATGACCTCAGCCAGGATGGTGTCCTTCTGCCCCACACAGTCCCCCAGCCTCCCACAGGCAAGCCTGGACCTGGCCTCATAGCAGCTGAGTGAGTTCACAACCAGCACTGGGTTACTTCCACCAAAGCAAATCTCAGGGCCAGTCCAGATGGAAAGGGTAGGGAAACAGACCATCTCTTTATGAGAGACGCTTCAGTGTGACATTTCAAAGGGGGCACTGATACAGGAAAATACCTGAGGTTCTAGCAAATGAGCTACCACAACCATCCGATTTAATATTAGTCACCAGTCTTAATGAAAGAGGGAGGGCAAATATTAATGCTGTTCTTTTTCAAGAGTAGAAACTGAGGCTTAGAGAAACGGAATCAATTTAACTAACACCATGTGGTTAATCCTATCAGGGCAAGAATTTTTAAGCCCAGGTTTAGTTTTATGACTTTGACCCCATTACCAATAACATTGACTAGGCTCTGGATTATGTAGTGTTAATTCTATGTCCTCAACAGGAGCCTAAATAAAATGTAACTCAGTGCTAAAGATGTCAGAACTTCTCAGGGGTCGATGTGGCACTGTTAGATCATTTGGTGGGCGGAATAAAAATCCTGAATTTGGAATTGTTCTGCAGAGAAGCAAATTTTTATAAATAAATAAATAAAATTATTTTGTGCTGACATTTGGGAAAATCTCTTTATCTTCTTCAAGATAGCATGTATGCCTACTGCTTAAGGAATTGACTCTTCTTGGCAGGGAGTGATTGGAAAATTTACATCTGTTGACTAATGACAAGAAAGAACATCTTTCATTTAAATATTTGCACATTTTGCTTAACTCAGATCCAACAATTCAATTCATAAGACTGTTTTTTTTATAAGCAAGTGTTTTCCATCATCTTGACAACATCCCACTGTGGTAGGTAGAAGACGGGTACCAACAAGAAAAAAAATCATTAGATCACCAGAAAGGCATAGAAAAGATCAAACACAGAGACAGTACACTGAAAACACAAGGCATTTCTTTCATCTGCCGTTTTCTTTTTAATCTGAATTTGGGGACCTGTTGCTTTATTTTCTTCTTGCAGGACAAACACCCCAACATCTGAAGTTTCATAATCACATAAATACTAACATGGAGAGGCAGATGCTTACCTGTTTATTTTGCAGATACCTGATCTTTTTCCACATTTAAAGAAAGGATTTAATGTTTTCATTTTCAGCTCCTTCCCTCTCGGCTCTACACAGAGATTGTATAACAACCATTTCTGATGTGTAAATGTTTCTAAGAGGCACTGACATTTAAGGAGAAGGAACATGGGTTTTGGATCCAAACAGTCCTGAGTTTGAATTCTAGCTTCACCACTCACCACCACTTTAGGCAGATTCACCTCTTTAAGCCTCAGACTTACCATCTGGAAACTGGGTTCGTAGTATCTTCCTATGGCGTAGTCATGAGAGTTAAGACTTAGAGTGACAAAGCGCTGTGTTTGGCACACAGGAACTCGAGGCCATGTTAATCTCCTGGATTGAAGGGATCCCAATCTAGGAGAAGATCTATGTCCTTAACTGAATCTCTATCTCTTTAATGAAAGGGCTGTTAGCAAGACAGTGGGTATGGCTTGGGTGTTTCCCAGCACCTCAAAGAACATAGAACATGAGCTTCACTGCTGAACTGCAAGCACCGCTTTCATTAGGCATTTTATAGTTTCATCGTCTGTGAGCTGAGACTTGTGGATCAACACCTAGGGTTCAAAAACAGACATTGCAGGTTTCTCACAATCAACTCTGAATTATTCCTCCTTCTCATTCCCTTTATAAAACCAAGTTCCTTTCATTCAATATTGTTTTCTCATGAATGCTGTAAACCCAAACCTATGTTTAAACCTAACTATGTTTAAAAATGAAGAAAAAAACATTGCCTGGATGCCTTCATGTCTTAATTCTAGGCTTGGTATGTTTTAATGCATTAAAATTTTTACATAATTAGAAAAAAGTTAAAACATAGATGACAAAGCCTAATGCTATGCTGTGGATTCAGAAAGGTCAAAGACCCACTCTCTGAATGAATGAATGACTATATAGATGGTATGATGCAGTTTGAATAAACCGAAGAGAAATCTGTTTTGGAATAGTTAGAAAAGTACAATATTCAGAAGCTCTTCTTTTTTATTTTGATAAGAACACTTATCCTGAGCTCTATCCTCTTAATTCTGATGCTGGGAATGTTGAGGGCAAGAGGAGAAGGGGATGACAGAGGATGAGATATTTGGATGGCATCACTGACTCAATGGAAACACACTTCCAAGTGTGTAATACAGTATTGTCGACTAAAGGTACAATGGTGTACAACACACCTCTAGAACTCAGTCACCCTGCAAACTGAAACTTTTTACCCATAGGGGAGGGAGCATGTGTTTATCTGTTTGCAATAGGATCAGAGAAGGGTTTGTGTTAGAAAGTGACATATAAGAGGGATTTTGAAGGATGAAGAGGAGATTTCTAGGGTGAGGAGCAATCTCAGGAAGAAGAAACAGGGGAACCGAGAGTTCAGAGGCAGCAATACACTCTTGGAGGAGAGGTACGCTGTCAGAGCAAGAAGCACGAGGCTGGTGGGGCAGGAGGAAGACCGAGATGAGGACTCAGAGGCTGACAAGGCTTGAGATAGCCATGACCTTCTTGCTTGAGTTATTTCCATCAAAGCCAACTTTCCATACACTATCAGTTTTCTGCTCCATTATTCGGATGGAGAAGTCACCCATTAGGGAGTTTTGTCTCCCTGATTTAGGGAGAGACTGAGTCAGCGTTTTTCAAGGGAAACACCCGCTGTGTGTTTCTTAAACTCGTGATGGTGATGGCCATAATCGCCATCATGACTACCTGTCGTGTAACCACTATGTAGCAGGCTCAGCTAAATAATGCTTTGCACGCATTATTTCCACTAACATTTGAAAAACCAAACAAACAAACAAAAATCTACAAGGTAGCAGTCACCCTCCTTACTTACAGCTTATCAGATAGGAAACTGAGATTCCAAAAGACAAAATAAGTCAACTGGCCACTACACACCTAAATGCACGCTCATGCGCTTGGAAGACTGCAGGCCCCCTCCCTGCTCAGCCCTTGGTCCCTAAAACGGCTATCTCCTCTGCCTGTCACAGGCTTGGACGCCCCCAGCCAGATTGAAGTGAAAGACGTCACAGACACCACCGCGCTGATCACTTGGTCCAAGCCCCTGGCCGAGATCGTAGCATCGAGCTCACGTATGGGATCAAAGACGTGCCGGGAGATCGCACCAGCATCGATCTCACACACGAGGAGAACCAGTACTCCATCGGGAGCTTGAAGCCGGACACCGAGTACGAGGTGGCCCTCATCTCACGCAGGGCCGACATGTCCAGCAACCCCGCCAAAGAGACCTTCACAACAGGTAATGCGCCCCACTCCCGGCTGCTCACAGCCCCAGAAAGGGAAGGATCGCCAGACTCCTCCCCCATTCCATGGCAGTGTGTCTCCCAGGCTCCTTTTACTATAGAAAAAAATGGAAAAAAGACTTTTATTTTAGACTACTGTAGCAATTGATTTTTCAAAGAAAAATAATTACCCCCGATAACCTTCTAAGGATAACGAAAATTTTTTGCCTGCATAGAAGATGCTGGTCTGAGATTCTCAGACATTTTGGTTAAAATAAAATTCAAATAAATAATAATAAAATGTAGTATACAGAAAGCATGAATGACAAAGATGCCTTCTAACCTCTTATACTAGGGTGCTATTTTCCAGGTACCAGAGTGTCAACCATTCATTCACTAGATAGTTTTTAAAGCTCAGTAAGCTCTCTGTAAATCATTAAAAATCCAGTGATGAAGACAGCAAACCCGTTCTTCCAGTCAGAGAGCCAATTTGCAAGCTTTTGTATAGTTTTTATTAAGTACAAAATCATTGGCAAACATGAACGATTGAGGTATCATGGCAATTTAATACTGAAGAAAGTGTCCAATGTGTAGTATTTGTCCAGATGTGTGCTTCAGCTATTGAGCCAGAGGGGTGAGTGAGTCATCTCTCTCCAATGGCAGACACCGTTTGCGTCTCCCCATGAACTATCAAGGACTCCCAGTCCCCTGTGCCTGGCGCGCTTGGTACCAGGGCCCTTTCCTCTCGCAAACAGGCCTGGATGCTCCCAGGAATCTCCGCCGTATCTCCCAGACAGACAACAGCATCACCCTGGAGTGGAGGAACGTCAAGGCGGCCGCCGACAGTTACAGAATTAGTATGCACCCATCTCTGGAGGTGACCATGCGGAGGTAGAAGTCCCCAGGAGCCGACAGACTACAACCAGAACCACTCTCACAGGTGAGCTCCACAGGCCCGACCTGACCGGCCCTGGGGGCATATCCCACCTGGCAACCCTCCAGAGAGAGAAAAATAGCCAGCTCCCCATTGTCCCTCTCTCCCGGGCGTCAGTGAGACAGGCCGCGGAACAGTCCAGCCGTGGAGAAGTCGTAGTCTTCAGGGCCCAGCTCAGGGGCCTTTTTATGGTCCTCTGAAGGTTTGTCCAGTTTTGGACTGAATCTCAACCTGCTCGTTCTCTCCTAGGGCTGAGGCCAGGAACTGAATATGGGATTGGAGTGTCTGCTGTGAAGGGGGACAAGGAGAGTGACCCAGCCACCATCAATGCGGCCACAGGTGAGCTGGCCTGGCTTCCCACCACCACGGGACAGGCACTAACAGACACAACCGGGGCCAGGAGGCAGGAAACCCGCCTAAAAAAAGTGTAGATGCCCAGAGGGAAACAAGGCTCCTAGGATCACCCAGCCCAGACGTTCACATTCAAGAGGAGCCTGAGGACCCGGGATCCAATGCTGACCACTCATACATATCCTCTTTTTAATCATTTTATTTGGAGGTAATTGTAGATTCACACGCACTCTGAGAAAAAATACAAAGAGATCTGTGCCCTTTGTCTAGTTCCTCCCAATGTAACATTTGTGTAACTTAAGAACACTATCACAACCAGGAAATTGACACTGATATAATCTACCAAGTTTATTCTGATCTCACTCAACTATGTGTGTCTATATTTAGTTCTGTGAACTTGGACCATGAACTTGGGCAAACTCCAGGAGATGGTAAGGGACAGGGAGGCCTGGCGTGCTGCAGTCCATGGGGTCTCAAAGGGTCGGATATGACAGTGACTGAATGACAACATTTAGTTCTATGTAATTTATCACCTGTGGATTCTGAATCCACTGCTTCAGTCAACAACCAATAGTTGCATCACACTGAGTCCTTTCGCTACACGTTCCTATCACCATCACCACCACCCTCCCTCCACTTGCCCTTAACTGTTGGCGGTCACTGATCTGGTCTTTGTCCAGTTTCAAGAATGCTCCATAAAAGGAATCATGCCGCACAGAAACTTTAGAGACTGGCTTGTTCACTTGGAATAATTCTCTTTAGCCATCAGGGAAGCCCCATAATGCTCAGCATGAGTGTGAGAGAGTATGAAGGTCCCTCAGCTGTGTCTGATTCTTTGTGATCCCATGAACTGTAACTGACTGGACTCCTCTGTCCATGGAATTTTCCAGGCAAGAATACTGGGGTGGGTTGCCATTTCCTTCTCTAGGGGATCTTTCCCACCCAGTGACTGAACATGGATCTCCTGCATTAGAGGCAGATTCTTTACCATCTGAGCAACCAGGGAAAGAAAAGAAAGGAAAGTGAAGTCACTCAGTCGTGTCTGACTCTCTGCAACCCCATGGACTGTAGCCTACCAGGCTCGTTGGTCCTTGGGATTTTCCAGGCAAGAGTACTGGAATGGGTTTCCATTTCCTTCTCCAAGAGACCTTCCCAACCCAGGAATTGAGCCTGGGTTTCCCACATTGTAGGCAGATGCTTTATCATCTGAGCCACCAGGGAAACCTCACTAATTCTCTTGAGATCCGTCCAAATTGTGCCTTGTGTCAGTCAGTAATGAGCTCCTTCTAAATGCTTTTGCATATCATCTCATGCTATGGATATATCACTATAATATTTTTAATCTTCCCCAAACACAGTGAGGTACTGTACAATGGCATTTCACACAGGTGAAAACTGGGACTCAGGTGAGATGGCTGAAGCCACACAGCTCTACAGCAGACCTAGGACTGTGGCCCACAGCCACCCGTCAGTCCCAGAAGCAGCCCTGCCCTGAAGCCTGAAGGGTATCACATTCTCTGTTTTCCTCCCAGAGTTGGACACACCCAAGGACCTTCGGGTTTCTGAACCTACGGAGACCAGCCTGACCCTCCTCTGGCGGACACCGGTGGCCAAGTTGACCGTTACCGCCTCAACTACAGTCTTCCCTCCGGCCAGCCGGTGGAGGTGCAGCTCCCCAGAGACACCACCTCCTACATCCTGAGAGGCCTGGAACCTGGGCAAGAATACACCGTCCTGCTCACAGCAGAGAAAGGCAGACACAAGAGCAAGCCAGCAAGGCTGCAGGTGTCCACAGGTGAGGTGGATGAGCTCTGAGCTCTCTCCAGACCCTCTGATGACCCTGAGGCTGGCAGACCCATCAGCCAGGTTGTCTTCAAATGAGAAAAATCAGATGGGAAGACGAGGGACTTTCTCCACTCATGAGTCCTCTAAATGCCGTTTGAGTCACTTACGCATCTTTTCCTCTTGTCCACTGACGTGTCCATAGCGAAGTTCCCTAGCTGGACAATCAATAATGGCTTTTAAATATTTCTTCCTAGGAGAACTTAAAGCATGAGAGTTTGTGCTTGTCTTTGGTTCTTTTTGTTTTAATTTCATGTTTTCATTGAAATGAATGTTATTTTTTTTCTTGTTTTCCCCCTCGTTAGCACAATCTATTAACTTTTCATTTTATTTCTTTTCAAGATGACCAAGAGGTTCAGAGCAATTTTTATGACCTATTAAATATTTTTATTCCAGGTCTTTTGCCCTCCTTTCAGGTTACCTGAAATGCTGTACACAGTCCTGTGAGCCTGTCACAGAGCCCTTCTCCTTTCGCTCTTACTCATTAAGTGATGAACTTTGTTTATCCATGAAAGCTTAATCCTGACCTCCAGTATCCCTCTGCCCCCATGCTAAATTGGAAAAAAAAAAATCAGTTCTTCTTTTATGAATATGCATATATAATTTTGGCTCCCAAATAGTCAAGGGGTATAGGTGGAAAATGTTAATTCTTCAGAATGTGATAAAGGCTTAGTTTCAATTTAATTAGTATTTATTGAGAACCCATTGAATACATGGTATTATGCTGATATTTGAAGAAAAGTTGATCAGGTACTTAGCACTGTTATTTTGGCCCATGTGCTCCTGGTCTTACTCTTGGGGAAGACCAGATAGAGCGATAGATGAAACTCACCCAAGGAAAGGAAGTAATTGGGGTCATCAGGATAAGCCAGAGAAAGTGTCTTGACAGAGACACTATTCCAGCTGAATTTCCATAAGCAGAAAACGGGTTGCAGTGATGGGCATATTTGGAAATGCCTTGAAAAGTCTTAGTCATTTATAAACACTTTCACCTACATATAATGGAAATCTCAAATTACAGAACTCTAGCAAGACACAGGGCGGTTTCCTCTTATAAAGTAAATCGGAGGTTAGGTGTTTCAGCGCTGGCCCAGCAATTTCAGATTTTCAGGGATCTGGGCTCCTCCTATCCTGTTCCACGAGTCTTAGTCCTTGGCCTGCATTCTCAAAGCCACCTCCATGTCCCAATGTGGCTGCTTCAGTGCAGCCTTCACGGCTGTGTTACAGGCGGCATGGAGGAGAAAGAAACAAGAACAAAGGTGGTGCCTCCCAGACAAGTCTTTCTGGAATCCTCACCAATGACTTCTTACATCTTACTGGCCACTTCTAGCTATAAGTAAGTCTAGGAAAGGTAGTCTTTGAGCTGTGTGCATTGCTGCCCACGTAAAATTGTGGGAGTTTGTAAGGAAGAGAGGGTGGGTATTTGGTAGACAAAGAATAGCCTCTTTAGAAAGGACTTCAGCCTGCCAGGCTCCTCTGCTCATGAATTTCCCAGGTGAGAATATTGGAGTGGGTTGCCGTTTCTTCCTCCAGCAGATCTCCCTGACCCAGGGACTGAACCTGTGTCTCCAGTGTCTGAACCTGTGTCTTCAGTGTCTGCTGCACTGGCAGGAGAGTTGTGTGTGTTTGTTTGTTTTACCAGCTGAGCTATAGATCCATTTGCTAAAATGAACTTAGGTGGTCACTTCTATTGACTCTATGCATGGACTGCTTCCAGCCAGCCATGAGATGAGCATCAAGGATCCTTGGATGGGGCAGGGGTAGCTTAATCACAGATGAGGTGGGGAGAATAAATTGGAAAGAAATAAATCAATGGTAAGATTTGAATGGTTCATCTTGTAAAACATGAGCTTGTTGTAAGATATGAAAGGGCAACAAATGAATCAGAGAAACCAGAGAATAATTTCTTCCTCTTTCCCTCCTCCTCTTCTTCTCCCTCCTATTCTTCCCCTCCTTCCTCTTCCTCCTTCCTTCCTCCCTCTCTGTCTCCCTCTCTCTTTCCTTCTCCCTCAGTTTCACAAATGCTAGATTGTAGAGGATTTCCGGGCTCCTCTCAGTCATCTTACCCTCTGGCCTTGACCACTTTATCTCTTATCTCCAGCAGGGAATCCCCAGGCTTCAGCAGCTCAGGGAAATGAAAGCTTTCAAGGGAATCACAGGCTGGAATTACTTTGCTTCTGACTGAGAGCCCAGTTTGGCATCCCAGAGGCTCAGTGGTTTCATTTTCCCAGCCGTGCTTTTTGAACACCATTTCAAAGAAATCATGTTGTATATTTAAAGACATTCCTCACTCATTACAGGAAAAATGTGCAAAGTTCCTTGTATAGGTTCTTCCCCTACTGTCTCTGGAATATTTCTCTCTATGGCTTTCTCCATAGAACTGTTTGATTTCATTAAGAGTGAGGTGGACATTTCTCTCTGTCTCCTGAAGTCTATCTTCCCAATAAGCATCTCGTATAATATCTTCCCAGTAAATATCTCCCACGTTTACTCAGTCGGTAATGTACTACAGCCATGTTCCATGCTAAGTTCTGGGGATGCTAGGGAAATGAAGACAGGCCTGTGTTTCCAGGGAGCTCACTAGTAAAGAGATACTTTCATTGCTGTAACTGGGGGTGTGGGGGTGCAGTGGGAGCAAAGGATACCTTCTAAGTATCAAGAAAGGCTTAGTATGGGACAAAGCCTTTGGATAGACACAGAGGAAGGCAGGACTGTGTTGTGGAATACGTAAGGAAGCAGAAGTCCAGGCACCTGGCCTTGCTAAATATATGGGGAGAAAAATGAAACAGGAAAAGTGAAAGTCCTCGGGGGAATATACCATGTGGCTATGAGCCTTGAAAGTCAAAGGGCTATAGGTTCAAACTCAGAAGAAAGGGGTTCCCAGCTCGGCATCCTAGATTCTTAATAGCAAAAGTCTGAAAAAAGCTGCTCACTGTCTGTGAGCTTTACAGAGAAAATGACAAATCGGCTGCTCCAAAGCATCTTCCCCAGAGAATTCCAGGACTCTAGTCATAGCACTGAGCCAAAGCACAAGCCTTTTCCTGGACGAGGCATCAAGTTAAAAGCATGCATTACCTGACTGCCCAGCATCACTGAAATACAATGCAGGGACCCTCCCCAGGCTACACAGCCCTAAATAATCTGGTCCCTCCCATCGCCCGGACTTGGCTCACTCCCACCATTTGTCCGCTTGCTCATTTCGCTGTGGTCACCCTGGCCCTCTTGCTGCTCCTTACATGCACCAAGCTGGCTCCTACCTGAGGGCCTTTGCACATGTTTCTCCTGCTGCCTATATACCGCTCCTCTCCCAGGTCTCCACCCTGCACCTCCCTCATTTCATTCAGCTCAAGTGTCATCTCAAAAGATCTCTCTGTCTGCTAGCCTAAAAGGGTGCCCTGTCCTCGTTCACCCCTTCAGACTGCTCCAGAGTTCTTTAGGACACTTGCCTGGCCTGATAGCACTCACTGCTTGATTTCCTCATCTATGGCCTGCCTCCTGCATGCATGCATGCTAAGTCGCTTCAGTCATCTCAAGCTCTTTGTGACCCTATGAACTGTAGCCCGCCAGGCTCCTCTGTCCATGGGATTCTCCAGGCAAGAATCCTGGAGTGGGTTGCCACACGTTGCTCCACAGCCCGCCTCCTACTTCCAACCGGAATGTAAGGACTCTGTCGCTATTACTCCATGCTGCAGCCCCAGCGCCTCGAATACATGGCATAGGCTTCAGGGGCCTCTGAGGGCCCCAGCTCCTCCAGAGGCAGCATTTCCACGCAATCTCCTGGTCTTTTTCTTTCACCCCTGCAGCAACAGCCCAGATTTTCTCCCTTAAGAGTTAAGGGAAGGGAAGCCATTCTCCCGGAGTCTTAATTAAGCTTGTGCTCAGTCGTGTCCAGCTCTTTGCAACCCCATGAACTGCAGCCCACCAGGCTCCTCTGTTTATCGGATTTTCCAGGCAAGAACACTGGGATGGGCTACCATTTCCCTCTCCATAATTAATCTTACTCTGGATAAAACTGGGAGGAAAGAAAGGAGGAGAGATAGGAGGGAGGGAGAAAAAAGAGGGAATAAAGGAAGCAAAGAAATTTTAAAAGGCACTAGTGGTAAAGAACCTGCCTGCCAACACAGGAGACCTAGGACATGCAGACCCAGCCCCTGGGTTGGGAGGATCTCCTGGAGGAGGGCATGGCAACCCATGCCCATTCTCCAGCATTCTTGCCTGGAGAATCCCGTGGACAGAGGAACCTGGCGGACTACAGTCCATAGGGTCGCAGAGTCAGACACGACTGGAGCAACTTAGCATGCACACATCCCTGTTAGCACTAAACAAAATTAGTGTGTGCCAAGTGTCTGTCCCATACCCAGCATCTGTATTCTAATAAACTCAACAAAACCCTGCTTGAAGTGGAGGCCATGATTTGCTGTGAGCAGTAAGGGACATAAAGCAGGGAGAATGTGCAGATACACAAGGCCGGCAAAGCATCTTTCCACACCATGTAAGACTCAACAGCGATACCCCTATAATTCTCAAGGGTCTGGGGGAGCAGAGAGGTGGAATTTTGTTTTTAGCAACAGCTGCAAGTAATAGAGAACACTCTGCTCTAATTGGCCTCTTTGATTTTTCTCATGGAGCAAACTGAAATTTAGTCAAATATTTATCCATCCAACAAATATTTATTTCTTACCTGCCATGGGTCAGGCAGCACTGGCATAGAGAACAGAAAGACACAACCCTCCCCGCCCAGGAAATGATGCATACTGCAATGAGAACGAGAGAATGGAAACCAAAATTATAAGACTGGGACTAGTTTGTTTAGAGGCAAGTGTGGGAAGCTACAGGAGCACAGAGGCAAATACCCATCCCAGACTTGAGCAAAGCGAAGGCAGGTATCAGAGAAGGCTTCTTGGGAGAGGTGGTACTTTACCGCGTCCTCAAAAAGAAACAAGAATTGAGCAAGTGGATAAGGGAGTGATGACATTTCCAGCTAGAGGAACAGCATGTGGGAAGTTCAAAAGCATGAGAAAATTTATGTTAGCACAACACCAGCCATGCAGTCTGCTGTATGATGGAGCTGGAGAGAGCAGGGCTCAAGGTCACGGACATCACCAGTATCTTCTACAAAGGGCAGTGAAGATCATGCTAGGGGCTTGGGTTTCATTCTTGACAGTGTTAAGTCCCCCAAAACTGTTAGAGCAGGCAAAGCTTTGACTTTCCATTAACTTTACAAGAAGAGATCAAAACAATTTAATCTCCCCTTGGGTGGTCCTCGGGCTTGAATTTGGCCGTTCTGCTGCAGGAGAACCACTCTGTTTCCCAGCAGTGAGCATGAAAATGGATGCCTCGTCAGTCAGCACTAGGTAATGACCATCTACATGATGGTGGAAATCTAAAGATTTAAAGTTGGCACAGCCAGAAATTCCTCCAGGCCAGCTGGTCAACTCACCATGAGCCCAGAAATGGGATTTTGAAATTCTGATTTCCCAGGCCCACTGACATTGTTCAGAGGGTAGATGCCAGTGCACAGCTGTAAGAAAAAAGACAACAGCCTTTTCATAAAGAAAGGCCAGGAAATTCAGTGTGGAATATGCAACGAAACACGGGCTTCCGGGGCAGTAAGCCCACAAGTGCGTCATTTGCTGCTGAAATGCAGAGTCTGCATGAAGCTTCTTGGTCTCCATCTCGAATGTCGTTTGCTGCATTTTTATTCATATCATTCCCTCTCTTTTCATAATTCTTACCCACCTCCCTTTAACTACTGATTTTATTCATTGGAATTACACTTTTACTTATCTGTCAGGCATTTGTTTAGTGAAGTGTTTTGGGTAGGGCACCAATAGCCAAAAATTTTGGTGGACTATTATAATAGTAAATGACTATTATCATTTGCTGAGCAACATGACATTATACGAAATTACTCTATCAGCTGTACCAAGCGATGAAGTGGAATATGAGGGACGTTGTATAATAGTATCTGAGGCATGTACAAAAGCTGATGCAGAGAGAAAAGATGGTTCTCATGAGAAAGAGACATTTTCTAAGGTGGATCTGCTCTTTCCAATCATCTTTACTGCAACAGCTTAATAGTCAATCTGTAACAATTGAAGGGACAATCCTAATCCCTCCCCCGATTACGTAAGTCTCCCCACATCTCTTGCAACCTGGTATCTTAAATTTCTTCCATGGGGAAAAATATATATATATTTTATGTCACAATTTAGAGAGAGAGCTTTAAAAGCAGTTACCTGAGAGGAAACACAGACTTAATTCACATGAAGGGGATCAACTGTCAATGTCAGCTAAGTCCCTGACAAGCAGTTTTGACAGCAGCAGGAGAAAAAAAGGAAGAAGAAAGTGGGATAAAAAAGGAGAATTTATGAGCCACAGAATTGATTCCCTAAACTTCGCAGTCTGATGTAGATTGGTTTTTGTCCCATGTCCCTTTATGGATGAGGGCTCTTGGCATATTTGAAAAGCTCACACTCCTGAGTCTAGTTGTGCTGAAAGTCCAAGTTCAAGGGAATAATTGCTGCTGCCGGAGCACTGTTTCCGGCTGCACAGAGGCCACTGGGCTGAAAGATGGCTGACCGTTTTTCCTTTCTTTCCCCAGAAGTAGGGATAGATACGTCCCTTTGAGCTTGGAGCCCTCTCTTCCTCACCTGGACCATCTTTGTGTGGTTAAGAGCTGCTATGTGGTCTCAGGGAGAAGGCAACGGCACCCCACTCCAGTACTCTTGCCTGGAAACTCCTGTGGATGGAGGAGCCTGGTGGGCTGCAGTCCATGGGGTCACTGAGAGTTGGACACGACTCAGTGACTTCACTTTCACTTTTCACTTTCATGCACTGGAGAAGGAAATGGCAACCCACTCCAGTGTTCTTGCCTGGAGAATCCCAGGGATGGTGGAGCCTGGTGGGCTGCCGTCTATGGGGTCGCCAGAGTCGGACACGACTGAAGTGACTTAGCAGCATGTGGTCTCAGACAAGGGCTCCAGGACACAGATTTGGGTTAAAGGAAGTGTCCGTAAGAATGACGATCAAGGTCAGGCATACCATATACTGTCTGCAAGGACAGTCAGTATTTTAGACTTTTCAGGACATGCAGGCTCAGCTCCTCTGTTGCACCACGGCAGCACATAAGCAGCCATCAGCAGAACGTGGACGCATAGGCCTGGCTGAGTCCCAGTGACAGTTTACTTACGACATCAAAATTTGAATCTCATACATTTCATCTTCATGAAGTGTTCTTTAGATTTTTCTAATCATTTAAAAAAATTAAAAGTGTTGTTAGCTCACTGATTACCCAAATAGGCAGCAGGCTAGATCTGACCCTCAGATCCTAGCTAGCAGTCCCCTGTTGTAGATCAAACAGGATTTGAGGTATGTCAGACTTTATCAAACTAGAACAATCAGGAAGAACATTCCCCAGAAAGTAGAAAAGTCTAAATCAAATAGATTCTGGAGAAGAAATGTTTTTCCTTCTGAATGGATATCCAACAGCACGCTAAGATTTTCGAATGAGAAGTCAGGTTTAATTGACACACAAGGGTGATTTGAAATAAGCAACAATATAAAGCATATATGGAGAGAAACAATGTATTCACTTATATAAGCTCAAGTCAGTTCTTACTCTGTTGTTTAGAGGATGTTTCCAGATAAAATTCTTTCTTCCCAGGTGATGCAAAAACCACTTAGGCTCAGTCCTGGGAAAATTATCACCTTGAAGTGAGACATGTGCGTATTCTGTGCTGTTCTCATTCCAGAGATGAATAAAGACAGCAAATTCAGCTTTAATTGAGCTTAATAACTGTTCTCCCAGGGCATTTCTTTCTTTCCAGTGAGGGAGAGCTTTGCAGAGACTCAGCTCTTTGTTCAAGACAGCCTTACTTGTCTTGTGTTAATTTATCTCTGATCTGTCCACAGTGGTTTATGTAAACTGATTTGAGCCCCACAAACTGAAAAAATCCCAGCATAAAGAGACTGTGAAACATGCCTTCCCAGGGAGATGGAGGAAGCACAGAAAGGAAGGGAATCTATGAGGAGCCAATTTTCTCAAAATACAGCAGGCTGGCCAGCTCAGACTAAGGATCCCAAGAGGAGCAGCTGAAGGCTCTTCTTTATGATCTCATCCTTAGAGGAGAGACGCTTTTCAAAATGGAAACTGCAGCCTAGAGCAGTGCTAACACAGACGTGTAACATTTTCTAAATCCACAGGACGCTGGTCAATGGAAAAACATTTTCAAAAATCAAACCCCAGTACGCAACAGGGCAAAAAGTATTATACTGACTTTCCTGCTAGTGTTTTGACGGCAACAGCATGGCTCAGGGGTGCGGGGAGTGGAGCATGAGGCCGAGCCCCACGGCCCCTCAGCACCCGAAGCGGGCTTGCATTTCCGAGTTCCCAAATGGAAAGCGTTTCAGGCACAGTTTAACGGACCCCATCTCTGTCATTATTCAGACCACAGCCCTGAGCTCGGAAACCTCACCGTGACCGAGGCTGGCTGGGATGGCCTCAGACTCAACTGGACCGCAGCTGACCAGGCCTACGAGCACTTTGTCATTCAGGTGCAGGAGGCCAACGGGGTGGAGGCGGCTCAGAACCTCACGGTGCCCGGGACCCTGCGGGCTGTGGACGTCCCGGGCCTGAAGGCCGCCACCCCTTACAGAGTCTCCATCCAGGGGGTGATCCGGGGCTACAGAACCCCAGTGCTCTCTGCTGAGGCCTCCACAGGTACCTCCTACCGTTCTGTCTCTCGCTTCTGCTTTTCCCGACAGGAAACTGCCCAAGGATAATCAGATGCAACTCGTTTTTGGACAGACTTGAATACCCCAAGTTGTAGCACTGCGGTGCCTAATAATGGGAGAAATAGGGCTGCTCCTGGGGCGGCTTTCACAGCGCCCGTCACGTGGACCACAGCCTTTGGGGCTCTGCAACGCCCAGCCCGTGGACTTTGCGCCGAGCCCCTGTGGCAGGGCCCTTCTTTTCCCGGGCTTCCTCCTGGGGAGGGAGGCTAAGGCATTATATCTAAAAGGAAAAAAAATCATAATAATCTTCTTGTCTTCTGGAGGAGAGGGCAATTCCTTAATAGAATAAGATCACGAATGTTTTCCTACACCTCACCCCGTCGGCTCTGTTTCTCAGATTTAGGAAGCTGCATGATGCATGGCTCTCTAAAGAAAGTCACATTCCTTTAAAAAAGTAATGTCAGGCCTGCTCTTCCATTCCAGAGTCCCTGGATCGGCGTGTGTGATTTGATCATTAAACGAGTTCTTTGTCCTTCTCCAGGAGACACTCCCCACTTGGGAGAGGTCACAGTGTCCAAGGTGGGCTGGGAGGCCCTCAGACTCAACTGGACGGCTCCGGAAGGAGTCTACGAGCAGTTTCTCATTCAGGTGCAGGAGCCTGGCACGGAGGAGGCAGCCCGGAACCTCACTGTCCCAGGAGGGCTGAGGTCTGTGGACCTGCCTGGACTCAAGGCGGCCACTCACTATAGCATCACCATCCGCGGGGTCACTCGGGACTTCAGCACAGCCCCTCACTCTGTTGAAGTCTTAACAGGTACTCTAGACTGCTTCACTAACTGCTTCCTCCCGCTTAGGAGGGATCCACACTCTTCCCTCATCTAAACTGGGCTCCTCTCCTACCCCAGCAGGGAGTGCCGTGACTCATCCAGAGGTCCGGTCCCATGTTTGGCCAGGTCCTAGTCCTAGCATGGGAGCCAATTCTGTGGAGAGCTCCATGTTCTCTTCTCTTGCATAAATTAAGAGGTGACTTTTCTTTCAAAGCAAGTTTCAGCCATATTATCTAAGAAGTTGGAAAGCACACTTGGCAAGTGGGGAAAAAAAAAATTGATCTGAGCTCATTTTAAGAACGCACCAAAGGACTCCTTCCCTGAAGCCCCATCTGTATGTCAAGAATGGAAGTTGTGAACAATTCTGAGAACTGTCTATGAAAGACAAAGGCTGACTAGAAAGGCCCCGGCTTCAGTGCCAACAGCTAGAGGTGCTCAACACTGCTGTAAGTCACACATCTGTGATCAACACCAACCAGACAGCTCTCCCGACCTCAGCCACAATGCCATCTCACCTGAATCCCAGAATGTCATTGCCTTTTTTTAGTAACTTGGCAACTCTGTCTCCCTGTGCAGAGGAGGTTCCAGGTCTGGGGAACCTCACGGTGACCGAGGTTAGCTGGGATGCCCTCAGACTGCACTGGACCAGCCCCGATGGGATCTATGAGCAGTTTGTCATTAAGATCCGGGAGACTGCTCAGCCCCAAGAAGTTCACAGTCTCACGGTTCCTGGCAGCCAGCACTCCGTGGAGATTCCAGGCCTCAAGGCTGGCACCTCTTACACAATCACCCTGCGTGGCGAGGTCAGGGACCACAGCACTCAACCCCTTGCTGTGGAGGTCATCACAGGTACACAACCCTCTTCCCCACGCCAGGGACCCCAGCTTGTCACTGCAATAGAGAAGATTCCCCAGGAGTCAGGGACTGCTCTCAAAGCTGTTGGCAGTCAGCATGAACCCAGGCTCTAACTCCAGAGGGTCTGAGTTGGAATTCCACCTTACTGGCTGAATATTCTTGGGTACCTCATTTTATATCTCTGAGCCTTCTTTTCTCACCTTTGAATCAGAGATAATACTCTGACCTCAGAACACTGTCATGAGCAGTAAATGAGGTAATGGATGAAAGTACTTAGCAAGGCACTCATTCTGTAGTAAATTTTGAATGGCAAATAGCTAAATTTATCCAATAGCAACATATCATAGTATAATTAACATACACAGCAGGGTTGTGACAGAATACGGTCAGAAGTGTCTAGAGAAATCTTAGCATTAGTGCCCTCAGAGTCACTGATGGCCATCCATCTGGTAGTCACACCACTGCAGAATAACCTCTGAAATGATCTGTCATCATCTGCAGAAGTTAGCCAAGTCTGTCTCTCTCTCCTTAGATGCTTGAAGCAGGGCTATTTCCAAGAAAGGACAGTCATGTTGGACTTCAATGTTTTAGATTCAGTTGGAGAGGAAAAACAATTCATCTCAATTTGTTCCCTGAAAATATGCAACTCCATCTGTTACAGAAAACTGTGCTGGTCATGAGGTTGCTAGAAATAGCTTTAAAAGGATCATGGAGAAATGGGTCTGATTTGGGAGATTAGAGTTTTTATGGGCTTCCTTTGTGGCTCAGCTGGTAAAGAATCTGCCTGCAATGAGGGATACCTGGGTTTGATCCCTGGGTTGGGAAGATCCCCTGGAGAAGGGAAAGGCTACCAACTCCAGTATTCTGGCCTGGATTGTTTTTATGCTGGGCTCTAAGCCCATGCCCTTCTCTATACACCCTGTGTTTTAATTCCAGCCAAATAACCTAGTCAAATGAATTGTCTTTCTTGCTGAGATATACTGAATAAACCTGGTCCTTGCTAGAAACTGTATAAGAAAAGTTATGTGGCAGTACACCTTACCTGGCCAGATTATCAATGGCCTGTGTTTCCTGAAATATTATCAAACCAAACAGGAGCAAAAGGGGCCTTTGGGACACATGAGATCTCAGAGTATAGTGATCTACATCCGTAGCTTATAAACTCTGTGTTTTTAGCAGTAGAATCTCTTTGCATGGGCAGTCTTACAAGGAGACCCACTATATGACAAGTAAATGAACACCCCTTCTTGGTGAGCTGGGAAGGAGGAGAGGGCCATCCGCACCCATGTCTCCAACCCAGTTCTTCCATAAAAGGACCAGTTCTACAGTCTAAATGCAGCCCCTCCAAAAGGTCCAGTTTGGACAGATGCCCCATGAGCACCGAATCCTGGAATACCTGAGAACCATACTTTTTCTGATGGAAATCTTGCAGATTTTTTTCTTTTCTAACTTTGAATCCATGGTCACTTCAGCCTCAAAAAAAAAAAAAAAGGCTGGGAGATTACATTGAACCCTGAGCAGCAGTGAGTTTTTCCTTATCTGGAACCCAAACTTTCTATATCAGTAATGACTACATTAAATTTCCTCCCCACATTGTTCAGTTCAGTCGCTCAGTCGTGTCGACTCTTTGTGACTCCTTGAACCACAGCATGCCAGGCCTCCCTGTCCTACATTGTAGAAAAATGAATGGTGGGTGCTGCTCTGCACCATCTGCAGAGCAAAACATAATCACTTTTAATTAAGAGTAGACACTCATTTCACACACAGGGCCTCGCTTTGTGAAGCAAGCATTCTTCATTCAGACACAGAGTGCTGTCAGGAGAAGCTGGGAGGGAACGTGCCAAGCCAAGAACCCAGTACGGAAACTTTGATCCCTGACAGATGAGAAAAGTCTGGAGATAAAACATCAGACTTGTCCAAACCTGATTCAGCACATGCTTTGTGCACCCAGTCAGCTAGCCCGTGGCCAGGAAAGAGGATCTCTCCAGAGTTCAGTAATGAGAATGAAGCAGGGAATTCTCTCCCACGTGACCAAGAAGTTTCAAGGAGAAACCTCAAAACATCTGTGTATCCATGGGTTCCACATTCTCAAATTCAACTAACCAATATCAAAAATATTAGGGGAAAGAATTCCAGGGAGCAAAAAGCAAAACTTGAATGTGCCATGTGCTGGTGACTGCATGCATAGCATTTGCCTTGCATTAGGCATTATAAGTGATCCAGAGACGATTTTTAAAGTGTACAGGAGGATGCACGTGCTGCTGCTGCTGCTAAGTCGCTTCAGTCGTGTCCGACTCTGTGCAGCCCCATAGACGGCAGCCCACCAGGCTCCCCCGTCCCTGGGATTCTTCAGGCAGGAACACTGGAGTGGGTTGTCATTTCCTCCTCCAGGGGATCTTTCTGACCCAGGGATGGAGCCCGGGAATCCTGCATTGCAAGCGGATTCTTTACCATCTGAGCCACGAGGGACGTCCCTGTACTTTTAACCACTTCTTGCTTCCCTTCCCCTGACCCACAGTGCCACCCTTTCCACGGCCTTTTAGGTGCTAGTCATGCATGATCCTCAGAGGCCTCCCAGCGGGTTGTCAATGGTCGAAAATATGTGGGGAAATCTTGGCATCACCAAGTCAAGGATAAGCAACCGGATGATCCCCTTTGTGACCGTCTTCATCACCCTAAGAAAGCTGCGGCCAGTTGCTGCAGTTCAAACTGAAACTTTCCTGATGAGGAATGACCACACACACACAAACACAAGAAAACCTTTTGCCCCTTTCTGTCTTCCCTAGAGCTGGGCTGTGGGACGTTCCTTCCTCATGTTTTGTTGGCAGGACTGACAAATTCCTCTCTGTCCTTCTTCAGCGGAGCTCCCCCAGCTGGGAGACTTAGTCGTGACTGAGGCTGGCTGGAATGGCCTCAGACTCAACTGGACCGCAGCTGACCAGGCCTTTGAGCACTTTGTCATTCAGGTGCAGGAGGCCAACAGGGTGGAGGCGGCTCAGAACCTCACGGTGCCCGGGACCCTGCGGGCTGTGGACGTCCCGGGCCTGAAGGCCGCCACCCCTTACAGAATCACCATCCAGGGGCTGATCCGGGGCTACAGGTCCCCAGTGCTCTCTGCTGAGGCCTCCACAGGTACCTTGTTCTCCCTGTCCAGGGAGATTTCTCTCCAAGAGATCATGCGAGGGGTCAGCTTGCATCCATACCTAAATCCTTCCCATGTGCCCATTAGCTGCTGACCTTGCATGCTCAGAGACCTGCCCGTGGGCTGTGCCTTGGTCCAGATGCCTTTGACATCTCAGGAATGTATGTGCAGATGTGGCCTTTTCTGACCTCTAACCTCTCCCAGACCTTACCTGTCTAGTCCTGTAACTGCATCTCTTTTGAATGACAGCTTTCCATTTCATGAGCCAGCTTGATGGTCTCCATTCTCGTCCCTCGTGGTTGGATGAAACCAGAAGCCAACCTTCCCACGTGTGAGTTCTGATGGAGCACATGTTATTTGCCTTAGAGTCTTTTTGTTGGAAGTTGAAAATGGTGCTTTACTATTCCAAATCCCTCAAGGATATGGGCACCATGGTTCTTGCATTTAAAAAGAAGTGTTTTAATTTAAATGTTTCTCTAAAATGAACTGAGTATAATAAGAGAACTGAATTACCCTCCTCCTTCAGTTCTCTCAGATACTGAGTCATTGTTAGAACATCAAATTAGCAAATAGCTAGACCAGAAAAGAAAAAAAAAGAAATCACATAATTATGACTGGAGACTGTACCAAAGAAAAAGCCATTCATTAGCAGAAGCACACCCAGCAGCGTTTGAAGCAATGAATGTCCCAGGCTATGAATGTCAAAGATCCGGTGCCCTTTTTGTTCTTTTAGTGAAGAGTTGCTCCCTGGACTATTGGCCTTTGGATGGCGCACTCTCAGCCCAGACCCGGGAGGGTGCGTTTAGACCCAGTGCCAGAGCATTCAGTGTTTCCCTGGACCTTGCTTAAGAGCACAGCCCTCCTTGGCCCTGGTTTGTGCCTTCATTGGTCTGAAGTTGAGCAGAGCTGGTTGGTTTGGTTTTGAATATGCCTTTCCCATTTTCCGATAATTATTGCAACTTAAATTTTGTGTGAACTTTTATGTCCTAGTTGATTCTGCTAAAAACATAGCTCTCCTTTTCAGCCCGCACCATTTCAGTAACTCCTGCTGATACAAACATACAGCACAGACAGCTGATGTGTGAATGGTGACTCTGAAATGCCTAAGAATTGCAGCTGAGGCTGCCCTGGATGGACCCGGGGCCCTTTTATCTAACAGCCATAAACCATTCCCTCTCAAAAGACAGAGAAATCACCCACCACTTTTCATCTTTCCTACAGATCTTGTGGTTTGGGTATTCTTAGTATTTTTACGTTTTGTTATTTGTTTGTTTCTATTTCTTTATAATGATACCAACATGCTTGCTCCTGATGAGTTGGTCTGTCGGGAGGACGAGCCATAATTCCATCTGGTCTGCATTCCATCAGATCTCCTGGGAAGGGAGAGCTTTCTCCTGCCCTGCTAGAGAGACAATACTAGCTTTGCAAACCCTGCTCCTGCCTGCCCTCTGCATGGTTTATTCCTGTTGCTCAGAAAAGCATTGAGACAAAATGTTACTTCCTGGCCGGACAGGGCTGCCTGATGGCCTCATCCTGGCTCAGCTTCTCAGTTGGCAAGGCAATACTAGCCTTCTTGGCCCCCAGAGAAGCATTTAAGAAAGAACAAGCTATTTTAACAGAATCTGAGAACAGCTGGCCCTTGTCAGAAGTACGAAGAATCACACTGACAAATTGCCAATTCCCTTTAAGTCACAAAATCAGAAGCCTCAAGGTACCACCGTGGGAGGGGAATGGCATCAGAATTATTTAGTCATCATCTGAATAGATGGGAACTCCCTCAAAGCAGAGGATATCTGCCTGCCGGCGGGAAGCAAGCACAGATGGTCTCCTGAGTGCAATTTAAGAGCCTGGAAGCTGCCAGCACGCGTATCTTTTGACCGACGGCCAGCATCCCCGAGGTGCGGCTTCCAGGAGCACCAGGGCCTCAGCAGAGCAGTTCCTGCCACCGACACTCAGCCTGTCTCCTCACTCAGGCCAGATCTCAGGCAGGCCCTGACCAGGTGTGGCGGCTCCCGAGCAGGCAAATCTGCTTACTATACCTTCCTTTTTGTATTTTTCCTTTTAACAAACCCCCCTTTCCTCTCCTACCGGCACTGATTGGTAACACTGCTTCGTTTTGTCCTGACCCTGCACTGTCAGATCTTTCTATTCAGCTATTAACAACTACAGTCTTAAAACCCAAGCCCCGTGATTAATTCAGATTTATTTGTTTCTTCTCTCCTACCCCTCCTTTTTCAGCCGGAGAACCTGAACTTGGAAACTTAAGTGTTTCCGACATCACTTCTGAGAGTTTCAATCTCTCCTGGACCGCTACTGATGGTGCCTTCGAGACCTTTACCGTTGAAATTATTGATTCCAATAGGTTCCTGGAGACCCTGGAATATAACGTCTCTGGTGCTGAACGAACAGCCCACATCTCAGGACTCCGCCCTAGTAATGACTTTATTGTCTACCTCTCTGGACTCACTCCCAGCATGCAGACGAAAACCGTCAGTGCCACGGCCACTACAGGTACACGCACATTTGCCCGTTCCTAACGCCCTCTCTCCAGAGTCTTTTCTGCAGGTGAAGCCACTCCTTCACTCCCACGGAAGCCCAGGTCACAGGGCAGCAACTGTTCCCTGACCCTAGCCTGGAGCGCTGTTGACCATGCCTCTCTTCCAGCAGCAGCCCACATGGTGACTTCCCTACTTGATCACTGACCAAGCCACTTACAGCATAGTATACAGTGTGGTCCAGATTGCCAAGCTGAATCTGGGAAAAAGAATTATTTTCCTCAGTAACTAAAACACTCTGAGGAGAGCTGTTCTTGACTTGGGAAGATGTCCACATTGGTCAAAGAGGTCTTAAAAATTATATTGTGTGTTATATGATGGTTTTTGTCTTCTGAGTGCCTTTGAGTTCCCCAAACCCCAATATTCCAATGATTGAATGACAATGAATTGGGAAGTGATGACAGTCAGCAAAGGTTATTCATCAGATGAGTGTAGGAGGGAGTCACGCTATTCAGACCACCCCAATTCCAAGGCCACCTCAAGGAGAAAAGACCAGAACATGCTGGCTTGCTCGCAGAACAGTGAATGGCAGATGGCAGAAACAGAGTAGGCATGTTTATACAAGGAACTTGGTTAGCAAGAGTGAACTGCCCCCAGCAAGTCTGTGTTATCTGTGACAGGCACACTATCAGATGCTCTCTGGGATGCAGCAAAAGACAATTCTATGTGAATTCAACAAGGAGAGCCTTGTCCATTTCCAAATAGCATTCTTAGAGCATTTTTGGACAATGCCTTCTCCTGACAGATAAAATTAGACATCACAGACTGAAATTAAAAGTCATTTCTGGAGTAAACAGGAGATTCTCTTTTTCTCACAAAAATGGTTCCCATATCCTGGGAGAATTCAAGAAAAGGATTAACATTGCAATATCCAAACTCCCTCATTTTAAGTTGCCCAAGGCTGAGGGAGGGTCTGTCCTCATTCTGCATGAGACTACAAATTGTTATCAGCATGGACCCCAGGAAAAACAGTGAGCTAGCCAGCAGTATCTCATTCTCACCCCAACCAGATGAAAGTTCATCAAAACCTACGAAATCAAACACGTGTATTTCTTTCTCATGGCTCAAGTTGGTTTTCAAAAGAGGGCGAGTTCCTTTATCAGAGGGTAAAGGTTAAAACTTGATGGATTTAGTCTTACACGTTTTCTTTTGACCTAATAGAGTTTTACATTGACATGCTGTTTGTATTTTCTTTTTTTCTTCTCACTTTAGTAGCTGAGCCTCTCCTTAGCCACCTCACTGTCTCAAATGTGACTTCGGGCAGTGTGGCCATCTCATGGAAAGCTCAGGAGTCTGCCTTTGATAGCTTCCTTGTAGAAGTTAGGAATTCTGACCCCCTCCAGGAGACGGTGGTCCATTCTCTGCCTGCGGCGTCTCGCAGCTTTGTCATCACCAACCTCAAAGCTTCTTCTGATTACACTGCCCACCTCCACGGGCTGATTGGCAGGCAGCATGCTCAGACCCTGATGGTCCAAGCAACCACAGGTATTTCCCATGATGGGTTCTTCACTGTCCGGTGAACTTCCTCTGAAGAGGATTCCGCCCAAAATCACCTTCAACCCACTTTTCACCCTTCTGTTCCTCCAGATCCTTCTCACATTTGAGAGAACCACCCCAACTAGAGCTTTAAAAGAAAATCTCTTGCCCCAAATTAAGGAACTTCGGTGTCAACCTCTTTTTCCTAAAAGTGTGCTCACATCTGGCATTGTCTGTATAGAGTTAACCTGACGTGCTTTGGTTGAATCTCTAAGCCATCCTTTGATGTGGTCTTGAACATGATCATCTGCTTGTGGTCTTTCTAACCAGCTCTCCCATGTCTTGTTTAAAGGAGTGTGTGCATGCCACTGTTGACTCCTTGGTCACAGAGATCCACATTCTCTTTCTCTCCACCGAGCTTTTAAAAGTGGTGTTACCAGCATGCAGAGAAAAACACCCCAAAGCAAGACTCACACGAGAGGACCCAGTGGTCTCATCTTGTTCTAAAGAACTTTTATTTGCTTGTGTTCCCTAGAGACTGCTCTTTTTTGACACTGACTCTATCAAGCATGTTTTGTCTCCACTGATATCTATAACAGAGTGTCAGAGTCTTCCTTTCATCTGTCATCTTATCCAAACCTTGGTGCATGCGGTAAACATTCAGAGTATGAGGTTTTTGGAAATGTTTGTTTTTCCCAGAAGGGGAGGGCATGCCAAGAAGTTGTTTCAAAGGGTTAGAAGTGGTAACAGAAAAACATCCCTAGCCTGCATGGAACACTGATTGGACCCTCACTACCATTCTCTGAGTTTCTTCTGCATCTCACTTTTCAGCCTGGTTGCATCCTTTGGGAAACAGAGGTTCAGCTGACCTCGAAAACCCAAGTCTTATTCTGCATGATTGTTAGTGACTGTTGGCATTGCCAGTTTCCATCCGGTAGCATAGGAAGAGTCCTAACATTCATCCTTAATTCGGGAGATTCCTTCCACAGCAACATATAAGGAAAAAGCAGACAGAGATTCATTGGAGGATTTCACGTGTTCTGTGGTTGAGGTAATTTGCCAATGCTGTAGCTGAAAGCTATAGCATCATTAACCTCTCAACCTAATTGCTAAGTAGGAAATCCCATGACATTACTTCTGGCTACACTCTGCCTCTGAGCCAGATCCATTTGTCCTTCGAGACTGCATGGCTTCAAGTTGTGCTCTGCAGTTGTCCACTTAAAGTTTATCCAAATGAGCCCCTTCTTTCCTCCAAATCCTGGAGCTGTAGCAAAACAATATCTGAGTCCTTGGAAGAAAGAGTTTGCTTTTTCCCAACACTAAATCCTAGTATCTCAATCATCCTGGACTGTCGTTTCCCTCTAAAATACATCTGAGTTGAACTTATTTTAATGTTACTATTATTTAATAAATGTGAATTTAGGTGGTCAGACCACATATGTCTCAGCTGAAACTAGCAGTGTAGTTCCCCTACATTAAAAATGAGTTGCTCTCATCACAGACCATCTAGATTTTAAGCAACAAGAGAAACTTAACCTCAGTGGAACCATCCATCCTTCCAAATTAACCAATAAGTGAATTTCATATCAGAAGATGCAAAGCTAGCTTCAAGTTTTCCTTTAACTTTTACATATACCAGGGATTCTTGAGTGGAAGACAGCTTCACCTTTATAGTATGCAGAGTGAGATGCAGATTTTCTACATGGTGCATACATTTGGGTTTCTGAATACTACAAAGGATTTCTCTTGTGTGGATATTAACCTTTAATTTCTACAATCCAAACAGATCAAAGACAAAATCAGGAAATTCCAAAATAGCGTTTTCTAAGGCATGCTCAGTGGCACACCAGCAACTTGAGATGTTCCGAGACTATTCCTCAGACAGGGTATCCATTCATCAATAAGTTCACAAAGTGCTATGCTTAGTCACTCAGTCGTGTCTGACTCTTTGTGACCCCATAGACTGTAGCCTGCCAGGCTCTGTCCCTGAGGATTCTCCAGGCAAGAATACTAGAGTGGACTGCCATGCCCTCCACCCAGGGATCAAACTCAGGTCTCCCTCAGTTCAGGTGGATTCTTTACTATCTGAGCCATAAGGGAAACCCTATGAAATGCTGGGCTAAATGAAATGTAGGTTTCTCTACAGAACCGGCATTCCTTTAAAATGCTAGTACACTTCAAGAATCTCCAGGGTGAGATATATTATTCAATATAATGTGAAGCTATCTTGTCTTGGAACATCTCACAGAGCTAGTGTCCCATCACAAACCTCAGAAAGTGTACTCTGAATACATCTTACAATAATTTTCTACTGCTATAATGGCTTCTTCTCTTTTCTTTATACATGACCAGCAAATGGTCACGTCTCTACTTAAAAAACAAAAAAAAAAGCAAATTCACACCTGCAGAGAAAGTGGTATATTTTCTAGCATTATAACCGATGCAGGTGTGGACAAAGCTTGATACACTACCTTTCAGCAAATATTTGGAGGGATTGATACCTTCATGTTCCATGGCTACATGCTGGAGAAATCGTCTGCTCCCTCTAATAACGTGTCTCTCTTTCTGCCCCTGTTCCTTTCCCCCTAGAGCCAGAGCCACAGTTGGGCACGCTAGTCCTTAGAATATCACTCCTGAGAGCGTCAACGTGTCATGGACCACTCAAGCTGGGCCTTTTGCAAAGATTGTTATCAGTGTCAGCGACTCTCACTCGCTGCACGAGCCCCAGCAGTTCACAGTCTCAGGAGACGCACAGCACGCTCACATCACGGGCTTGGTGGAAAGCACTGGCTATGATGTTAGTGTGGCAGGGACCACCTGGGCTGGGGGGCTCCACCAGGCCCCTCACTGCCTTTGTCGTGACAGGTACTCTTCCAAAGGCTCTGGTTTTGTTCGGAATTCTAAACTGGGGAAGGGAGGAGAGGGGGTAGGCATTCTAAAGGGAAATTCAACCCCCACTATAGTCTTCATTCTATATGTGAACTTCTACGTGAAAAGAGAGCAAGTGCTGTTTCCAAGAGAGACCCTTCACAGCCACTCTTAGGAAATGAAGACGGCAGACTCAACAGCCGTATGAAGCTGCCGAGGAATTCTGTGCCCAGTTTTATAGGCTGTCTGATTCACAGTGTGCAGATTCTGGCTGGAAAGCGAGTTTTAAGTTGGTAATGGCCCAAGGTAGGAATTTTGCCCATAAATCATGCTAGGTAAAGCAGCCCATAAACTACCTGCCCCAGAAATAAAACGATTTACTTTTTCTTCCATAAAGGGGTTACTTTTTAAAATTGACATCTACAACAGATCAAGGAAGGTTCAACCTTAGAGCAGATAAATCCCAATTTTAATTAAACCCAATCTATTTATTGAACTTGACTTCTTCTCTTTGAATTACATAAAGAAATGATTTTCTGTTCCCTTCCCTGAAATTATCCTAAGTCAATGGCAAAGGCTGAAAGTGGAATCAGTTTACCAAATCTCTAACTTGCAAAGCCTTAGAAAATATTTAGAAGTTTCTTGCTTTCCACTAATGATCATTTTTATGAGACCAACTTTGCTGGCTGATTTTCACATGAAACCAGGCATCTCTTGTGGTCTAAAGTGCTATAAATTGCTATTTATTGACATAAATAAATTATATCAGTAAGATCACTAAGTATTTAATTGGAGACAGCATAGGTTTCCTACAAGAGTGAGGATCTTGAGATCAGGCCTATGTGGTTTCTAATTCTCTCCCACATCTTTTTAACTACATAACCTTAACCAGCTCTTAACTTCTCCGAAACCCCACTCTCATACGTATGAAAAGAGAATACTAACAGGCACCTCTGGCAGTTTCAGGATTTAATGGATATGGTGAAATGTAACTGCCTGGCGTCTAGGAGGCATTTTACAGATTCTGAGTCCTTTCCTCTGTCTCCCAACAGTCTGAGAAAAGTAGGGTTCTTAAAGATAAGCCACAACAACAATGCAATAAATAAATAAAAGCAACAGCCTAGATAGAAACAATAGACCTGGCAGTCATGACTTTTCCTATTATTTTTTAAGAGAACACTACATTTGTTTTTACTGTAAGATCAAAGAGAGGTAATGTTTTCTGTACAGTGTTTAATGTGAATTCAACTGTCCTGTCTTTAGATGCAGAACATGGTCGTTCCTTAGTGGGGCAGGGCAAGGAACAGACAGACAGATGACTGAGACCCTCACTGCCCAGGAGGGAAAGCATGGCCGGGCGCAGATCCCAGGCCCTTACTTGTAGCTTCTTGCAGGGTCTCCTACAGAACAGAGAGAAGAAAAAGGGGCTGGGAGAGCTGGTTTAGGCAATCCTGGATCCAGTTACAGTATTGTCTCAGCTAATCCTGGATGTGAAAAGACTCTGCTGTTTAAAGGAAGCATATTTTTAAAAGAGATTAAAAAAAAAAAAAAACCCTGAACACGAGGGACTAATAAATAGCAAGCCCCTGATGGACTAATTAGCCTGAACACCCTCCTGTTCATTGGAATTCTCTGCTTTGATGGCCTGGAAGTTCGCGGAGGCCAGTTATCAGAAAAAGGCGCCACATATCCAAACAAAGTTCTGCAGCAGAATTTGAGATCCTTGTCTTGCAGACAAAGGAGCCTGTCAGCACAGTATATGTGATTTCATCTTTGCCTTTGATAGAGTTATGATTTAGGTAGACCTTCATTTGTGTGTTTTTTTTTTTTTTTTTTTGGAAAAAAGCCTCAAGACAAATACCACTCAGTTCAAAATAAGTACAGGAAATCCAAGCTGTGACAAAATTTAACCTCTGCTTAGAGGGTGAGGGCATTCATTCACTTGTTCATTCAGTCACCAAACATGTCTTTTTAAAACGTTTTCCTTTACATTCCATGTATTAGACTCTGGGCATTAGTATAAGGTCATTTATCTCTTTGAATATTTCCATTTAGCTTCAGTGAAACAGCAGGCTCTAAGCTAGATGTGGCTAAAGCAGCCTTGGCCATGGAATTCCCACCCCCGTACCTGCTCTGACAAAAATAAATACCCGCTCTCACTATGTTTTGTTTTACTAGAGGGAGGGCCCTGGACCTTCTCCAGTGCCCGTACTTATGCCTCAAGTCTTGCCAGCACCAATGGGGTTGACTAATTAGACTGTGGCTTAGGGTGGGGAAGAAACATTGAACCTGGAGTCAGACGGCCTAGGCTGGATCTCAGCTCAGCCACCTGGTGGATATGTCGCTCACTTAGTCGTCTAGTTGTGTCCAACTCTTTGTGACCTTGTGAACCATACCCTTCCGGGCTCCTCTGTCCATGGGATTCTCCAGGCAAGAATACTGGAGTGGGTTGCCGTGCCCTCCTCCAGGGGATCTTCCTGACCCAGGGACTGAACTCGTGTCTTTTATGTCTCCTGCATTGGCAGGAGGGTTCTTTACCACTGCACCACCTGGGAAGTCCCTGTACTACTGAGTCATGGAGAAATCTCTGACCTCTCTGCTTCCTTTGTTGTCATCTGTATAAACAGAGGATAGTAGTATCTACTTACAGTGTCATTAGTGTTTAAGTGTTAGTCGCTCAGCCGTGCCCGACTCTTTGCGACTCAATGGAGTGCAGCCCACCAGGCTCTTCTGTCCATGAGATTTTCCAGGCAAGGATACTGGAGTGGGTTGCCATTTCCTTCTCCAGGGGATCTTCCCAACCCAGGGATCGAACCTGGGTTCTTGCACTGCAGGCAGATTCCTTACCAACTGAACTACAAGAGAAGCCCTACAGTGTCATTATGAGGGTTCCATAGGATAACGGATGTGAAGCCTTGTCAGTTGAGAATTATTAACAGAAGTCCAGCTGATATAAGCTCACTCCTGTGGGGAATCCCAATGTGGAAAAAGACCCTTTGGTACCTAGTGAATAAGAGTACCTGAGACACAGGTGTTTGGTGAATGAATAAACAAATAATGACAGAATTTACTGAAGATCCTACCTTTATCCAGGAAAACAAAATTAGCAAATCTTAGTATTCCTTACTAGGCCATAATCATAATTGGTTAAATTTGGACACACACACACAAAAATCTTACCTCATCCCTTTATCTCAGCTGGTGAGGATGTACATCACTAACTGGCCTGGTCAACTTAATTCTAAATAAGATCTAGAAGTGGAATAGAAACATATAAAATACACTGAAAAGGGAATATGCTTTAAAAATAAATAAGCTGATTTTCTTCAAGACCACAAGTTAGTGGAAAATAGACAAAGGAGTCCAAACCCATTACAAGATATTCAGTTTTCTTGGGAAAAATCCATGGCCTTTGGAGTCAGACCCAGCTAGAGCCTTGCGCTGTCACATACTAACCCTGCGACTTTGGCCAAGTCAGTCAACTTCTTTTGAAGCTCGGTTTTCTTATCTGTATCGTAGGAATAACGTCCATCTCAGAAACTTGTTAGGAGATCTACACAAGACAGCGTCACCTGGCATCTGATAAGCTCTTACCAAAAATGCATTTTCTGAGCACGTTAACACGTTTGATGATTGTGCATCTCATCAGTTTTTGTGGAGACTTGTGCTGTCCTGGCAGAGTCAGCGCCGCTAACCTGAGTTCTTTTCACCCCTCCCTTCTTTCAGAGGCCCTGCCCCTTCTGGAAAACCTAACCATTTCCGACATTAATCCCTACGGGTTCACAGTTTCCTGGATGGCATCGGAGAATGCCTTTGACAGCTTCCTAGTCACGGTGGTGGATTTGGGAAGCTGCTGGACCCCCAGGAATTCACTCTTTCAGGAACCCAGAGGAAGCTGGAGCTCAGAGGCCTTATAACTGGCATTGGCTATGAGGTCATGGTCTCTGGCTTCACCCAAGGGCACCAAACCAAGCCCTTGAGGGCTGAGATTATTACAGGTATTTTGGCTCAAGTGAGCCATTTTCTCCTCTTCCTGGTTCCCTCCATGTAATCCATCTATGAGACCGCCATGGTTTTAACACTCTTGTCCGTGCTTCCTACTTAATCCATAGACGTGGCCTAGTCTCTGTGGCCCCCCTCTCCACCCCCAGCACTCTCTCGTCTCGTCTCGTCTCTAACGAGTGCTCCTTCCTTCCCACTCCAGAAAGGTCGCAGTGTCTCCATTAGGTGTCCCGAGTCCTCTGACCGCATCCTGTCTGTAGCTCTTGTGTGTTACCCTCCTCTGTGTTCATCCGGCTGGTCCCCAGCTACATTTCAGCCTTCTCAAAAGAAATATACCAAGGAGTATATTTCAAAACCTTATTTACTGCATTTGTCATCTCAAAGCCTCAACTGTGGTCTTGCCAGACTTGCCAGGTGGGCTTGTCATTGGAAAACCAACTGTGAACTTACACCGGTAAACACTAATAGCACTGAGATTCTTCGACACAGACTAAATCCATAATTTTCTGCACACTCATAATTCCTAGAGAAATATAGCATGAACAACTTTAACAGTCAAAAATCTGTGTTTCCCAAAGTCTTTCTAGAGAGGACTAACTCTATATTCAGAGGTCCTACTTAATAAAGAAGTTCAATGTTGAAATAAATTTCTGAAACACTGACTTAAACGTAAGTTCAACAAGATCCTTGACCACAAGGCTCTAGGGAACATTGTAAAGTACATGCTTCTCTCCAAGAGGGGCTTACCCAGGAAATATCTCCCACATTTATTCGACAATGCATGATGATCACACAGATATGGTTTGCTCCGAGTGAACTTTGGGAAACTCAGCTCTAAATCTACCTCAACATTGAGTTTTGTCAGTTAAGGCAATCCAAGGTAGCAACTTTGGGTCTGAAGTATGTAGTACAAGAGGTTCCCATCTTGGTTCTACCATCTGAACACTTACTGAATGGTTAACAAAAGGCAAGCCAGTCAAGAGCAGGAGCCTCCCTTAGTATAGCAGCTCCAAGAAAAAGAGCATAACATTTATAACGTTTTAAAAGCCAAATGCTCAAGATCAAGGGAAATATAATCAGCCATATCATCATGGGCAGCTCTACAGATCGTTAATGCTGGTTTATTTGTCTTTGCAAAAAGAAAAGAAGAAGGTCTCACAGACATGGGCGTTCAGCCACTGGCAGACAGAGAGCAAATGTAAACAAGTTACTGGCTTTGAACTTGTTTAATAATGCAGGGAAACGGTCTGTGGCGAGTCCAGATATGGATTTATAGAATTGCTTTTAGACAAAACTCATACATGTAAGCACCCACTTGACTTGTACTGAATGTATCAACTCTCTTTCTCCTCTCCTCAACCTACTAGACATGTCCATGTTGAATCATTTTATTTTCGGTATCTCAGGACACTTCTCGCTCTGAGAGCCGGGACACGACTGCATATCAGTACCCCCACCAGAGCGACTATGGCACAAGCTGCTGAGTGACCTTCTCCCCCTTCCACCATTCTCTTCCCTTCTAGAAGCCGAGCCGGAAGTTGACAACCTTCTGGTTTCCGACGCCACCCCAGATGGTTTCCGCCTGTCCTGGACAGCTGATGAAGGAGTCTTCGACAGTTTTGTTCTCAAAATCAGAGATACCAAAAAGCAATCCGAGCCACTGGAGATAACCCTCCTTGCCCCCGAACGAACCAGGGACATAACAGGTCTCAGAGAGGCCACTGAATATGAAATTGAACTCTATGGAATAAGCAGTGGAAGGCGATCCCAGCCAGTCACTGCCATAGCAACAACAGGTACCATATATAAATGGGAGAGGCTAGAGAAAGTTCTCTGTTCCTCTTCTCACAGGGCTGGGAAATTATTAGAGATTTGCATGCAGACAGCCTGGGTTTGAATCACGACTCTTGATTATAGACTGGATGGTTGTGATTGTGATTGTGGCTAAGTGTTTATGCAAAAAGAGGATGATGCCACTTACCTAGTAGTGTTGTGAGGACTGAATGAGATGATTTCTGGAAAGCCATAGGGAGGGCCTGGCACATAGCTAGGGCTGAGCTAGTGAGAGCAAATAACATTTTCATTATTGTCGTTAAGATAATCATTATAATCATTGCTTTTTCTTCAAATTCCAAAGACCCTTCTTTCTGCCTGTTATCATGTTTTATCCAGAGATATGCTTCCATGTTCTTAGGTCAAATGTTCAAGCTATGCAGGGTATAATGGAGAAGTGGTACCTCTACCTCTAAAGATTAATACTTTTAAAATTCTACATGTGAATAGTCAGTACCTTGATCAAGAAGGAAAAAAGGAGAGGTTAGCAGGTTTGGCAGGCTTACGCATTTTATTTTATACTCACAGCAACTCTAAAAAGCACTAGAGGCAGAAATGAAAATTCTATTCAATATGAGTTCTTTCCAGAAGAATAAAGAAAGATGGCCATTACAAGATGGTTTAAAATGATAAGATTAACATGATTCTTTAAAGAGAAAAGGACAGACCTTCAATGGTAAGGTAGGGTGAATTCCTTCAGGAAACCAAGGGAGGTACAGAAATGGAGCATTTGCTAGAGACAGCTGCTTCAGGGGAACCAGAGGAAACAATCATAAAACCACAAGCAGAAGTACAAGGGACCTGAGGAATGATGTATCCCAGACCCCTCTGTTTGTGCATGAGGAATCTGTGACTCAGAGGGTGAAGTGATTGGCCTAAGGTCACACAGCCAGATTTGGAGTAGAACCTAAATACCAAGCTATTTTACTACTATTAAATAGAGGCAGGCTAGATAACATAACCAATTACTATACACACTTGCCACCTCTGACAAGCAGAGAGCACAACACTAGACAACACCTCCCCTTTGTCCAGAGAATCTTACGACGCCAACTTTCAGGACCAAGTGAGCTGGAAGCCACCTGTAGAAATAAAAATTGATATTTGTAGACGTGGAGGAAATGCTGAGATCCAGGCAGTAATTCAGCCAGAGGAAATGCCCTGTTTCTTATTAACACAGATGCCCCATCTCCCGGGACATGAGTCCCTGTCTCCTCCTGCCTGTGGCTTCCCACAAAACAACTCTAGATCAGAGGCAGAGGCTGCTTTTGACCCTGGTTTATAAACAGTGCTTTTCAAAGTTTACTTCTGATTGCCAATTTTGTTTTGCTGATTTCTTTTTTCCCAGAGGCTCTGCAGTTTTAAAGCAAAAAAGAGAACGAATAATCATGAGCTCTTTTTTTTTAAAGAACAAAAGAAAAGGCTCTGTAAGATAGCCCTTTCTTTGATTTCTTTCTCTGGGGCATTGTATTTCACAGCTGAAGAGCTGCGTCTGTGTCTGTGTGTGTACGTGTACACACGTGTGCTCTGGTACTTGGACGGACCGGAAAGGTGACTCTGGAGCACAGCAGACATCTCAGTCACCTCATCAGCTTCAGAAAGTTTCCCTTTTGTTTTTTCACTCTTTCTCCCTGTAAACCCTTCTTCCTTCTCCTCTTTTTCTTTATAAAAGCTGCTGCAGCATTTCCTGTCACTCCCTGAGCACAGGCTGGTAGCCCCGAGTGCCCCCGCAGCGGAGAAGGTGGCTGGAAGCAGTGTAGCCAAGGGGTTGCGCCTACAGCCTCTGGGCAGATCTCTTGGCATCTGACCCCTGCTCCTGAGCAAGTCTCCTTCCCCCTCTGAGTGTCTTCCCTTCACTTGGCTGATAGGCCCTAACTCAAAGGTCGGCCATCAGGTTCCCGTCAGACTGGGAGCCCTGAGTATTTTCCTTGCCCATTGTAACAATTTTAGCTGATACTGCGTTTGGGTGATTTAATGTACATTTTTTAATGGTCCACTTGGTTGAAAATTTAAAGGTTAAAAAGGAGAACATACAATGAGGTCTCTCTTCTGCTGTCCTCAGTACTAAGTTGCTCTATCTAGAAGCAGTCAGCATGCTACTGTCTTCTGAATCTCTGCAGAAATACTCTTACAGACAAGATTAGACCAAAGTCTGTGTTCTCTCTTTTATCCAGCTTTTTTTTGGCACAGTGATTAACACACCCACTCTTCCACACATTGGTGTGTGTGTGTGTGTGTATGTGTGTTCCTTGCTTATTAATAGATCTCAGATATACCCACATATCTTGCTTATTTAACTGTTCCCCTGCTGCCAGACCTTAGGTTATGGGTTGTTCTCTCCCCTGCCAATCTCTGCATCGACAGTGGCTGCCCTTCCTCGTCCTGGATTGAGCCACTTCTTCACAATGGCCTTGGTCCCCATTTGGGAAGCCCAGAGGAGCTTCTCTTGTCTCTGGGAAGTTAAATGCCAACAAGCCTCTGGGGACCATCTGGATGGTCCCTAGAATAGGAAAGAAAATACTTCAAAATTCGAAACCAGAGTAGGATGACTCTCATTCTCTTCTGGAGGTTCCTACTGCCTACTTTGGGGATAGTGAGGACCTTCAAATGTTTCTTTTAACCTGCCCCATCACCACCCGAATTGTACACCCTTTCCACACCCTGAAGCTAAGGGGCAACCCCTCTCCAAGCGCCAGAATGTACCCCCTCTCACTTTCCCAGCCAGGCAGCCTCCCAGCCCCTCCCCTCAGTTCCAGTCTGGATGCCCGTGAAACATAGCAGCATCCTCTCCAGGGCCCTGGGCCGGCGGGTCTACGGAGCCATGTGCTCAGCAGTCCTTCCTTCTGCAGGAGCCAGGCTCCCTGTGCCGGGCGCCTTTGGCTCTGACTCCCATTAAGTGTAAAGATGATAGCCACCTATTATAGAGCTTGCACTTCACGCCACCCATGGCAGTGCAACTGCCACACTTTACCTCACTGACTCACAGGACACGGGCAGCCCAGCTGAGCGCCACATTCAGCCCCATTTCACAGAGGCCTAAGGGGCTAAGGTGTCGTTATCCAGCAAAGCCAGAATGAATTCAAAACAGGTCAGTGTACCCCCAAGTCCTTGCCCTTAATCATACTGGCTACAATAACCATCTCCTTAGCTTCTCATAGGATTCACATATTATAAAAATACGTTGATGGTAAAAGGTTTTTAAATGATTGTGAATGGAGACATTATTAAAGACATTTGCTCCAGATTTGGGGAGGCAACATTTTATGCAGAGAACAAACAGAAGTCCTTTTCAACCTACTTGAGAATTTCTAGCAATTTCCAATGTTTTCTTAATGGAAATTTTATTGAAAACCAAGAGTGTACTCAGAAAGAAAGTCAGAAGCTTTGCCTTTCCTGGCTCTCTCTAGCTTTTCAATAGGCAAAATTTAGTTATTCTATGAGACTCAGTCTTCAGGTTCCCATTGGCCATCTCTTCCACTTCAGTGCTGGAGACTAGCGGGCCCTATTTATGGCAGCAGGCCGCATGCTAAAATGACCAAGTGTCTTCCACACCTAGGAAGGTCTGTTGTCTAAAAATACCACTGACCCTGGAATTTCACCACTGCTGTGCCATTCTTCAGGTGACACGCGGCTATCCGCCTGCCGTCGCTTTCATCGAGTGCATCCCTCAGATGAGGTTACTAATTCTCATGGGGTTTTTTGTGTTTTTTTTTTAAAGACAAGGCAGATAATATTGCCATTTTGCAATTGAGAAAACTGGGATCTAGATAGCGGAGCTGTGGCAAGATGCACCTTCTAAAATGTGCCAGGACCAGGCCCGATGAGTTTCACAGAGCAAAAGTCAGAGTGGACCAGGCTTGCAGTAAGAGATCCCCTGCGCCTGAGTTTACACACCTCACTGGGTTTTTTGTGGGTTTTTTTGTTTTGTTTTGTTTTGTTTTGTTTTCTCATTCTGCCTCATCTAGATCTTTCCTGGGTGACAACTTCAAAATTCAGGTTGCCCATGGCAGCGGGGGCAGGGGCGGGGCGGGAGGGGAGAGTCACATGGGAAAGAAAGAAAAAGCAAGCATGGTTACTGAATTCTCACTGTGTGCCAAGTTCTGTGCTAGGGTTTTACAGCAATCATCTCTACTAATCCTCAAACATTCCTGAAAGTGGGCACCACTTTTCCCACTGAGATGGAGCAAGGGAGGCTCCTATAAGTCACAGGAGCTGCCCCTAGTTGCCCAGCCTCTCCATGGTGTTTGGACAATCAAGATCATCCCACTCCAGAGCCTTGTGGCTTCAAAAGCCCTCCAAGGAGAAGGCAAAACCCCAGGCAGCCACAGAATCTGGGGGTGGCTAGCAGATCACAGGAGAATGCCGTCAGAGGAGGGAGAAAAAGCAGAAACAGAGAGGGGAAATAAAGCTCCCCAAAGTGGGCTGTGGGTTTCAGAACTTAATGATCAACGTGGGCTGCAGAGGGAAAAAGATGAGGAAATGTGCTCCCTGGAGACCCGAAAATTGTTTCCTGGATTGTATGGTTAAGCATGGTCAGCTGAAGAGGGCAAAAAGCTAGGCCAGAAAATACACAGAGAAAAGCCAAAGGAAACTGGGTTTGCGGGGGAGGTGTCCATGCAGCGAAAGCGGTGCCCAGGGCATGGCTTTCCCCGCAGGCAGACCCAGTACCCAAGGGGGGCTTGCCTTGGGGATGGTTCTGAGCTGGCTCTTCTGGCTCTGAATCTCCATCCAATTCTGGGAATGAGTTTGTGGAGGTCAGTTTCCACATAAACGTTATTTCCAGAATCCCAGGGCTATGCCCAGCTCTGCTGCCCCGTCCTGGGACTGAGATCACATCACAGAATATTCACTGGAGAAGTGAGCCTCAGTTTGCTGCTGCTGCTAAGTCACTTCAGTCGTGTCCGACTCTGTGCAACCCCATAGATGGCAGCCCACCAGGCTCCCCCGTCCCTGGGATTCTCCAGGCAGGAACACTGGAGTGGGTTGCCATTTCCTTCTCCAGTGCGTGAAAGTGGAGCCTCAGTTTAGTCTTCTGTAAATTGGCTGCAACCATACCTTCTTCTCAGTGGTTTCTAAGTGAGGGTTAATTCTTATGAAGTGAAAGAACTGAGCACTTATCAAGTCTTGAAAATGAAAGTGTTAGTCGCTCGGTCACATCCAACCTTTGTGACCCCATGGACTGTAGCCCACCAGGCTCCTCTGACCATGGAATTCTCTAGGCAAGAACACTGGAGTGGGTAGTATTCCCTTCTTTGGAGGATATTCCAGACCCAGGGATCAAACTCGGGTCTCTCACATTGCAGGCAGATTGTCTACCATCTGAGCCACCAGGGAAGACCCATCAAGACTTGGTATCATTTACTATCAAATTTTCTTTAATCATAAAGGGAATTAAAAGGCAAAGATTTGAAAAAAATGATAATCATCAAAAATGAAAGGAGGGTTATTTCAAACTGTGAGACTACCCACTTACCCTCACTTTTTAGACATCAGCTATGGTGCTAACATTCTTTTTGGATGAAACCAAATGGCAGCTCTGCAGCTCTGGGCCCCGTACCTGAATGAAAGAGCAATTGTTTCCATCAAGTCATAACTTGACCACAGATCACCACATCCTCCACCTCTGACCATGGAATTCTCTAGGCAAGAACACTGGAGTGGGTAGTATTCCCTTCTTTGGAGGATATTCCAGACCCAGGGATCAAACTCGGGTCTCTCACATTGCAGGCAGATTGTCTACCATCTGAGCCACCAGGGAAGACCCATCAAGACTTGGTATCATTTACTATCAAATTTTCTTTAATCATAAAGGGAATTAAAAGGCAAAGATTTGAAAAAAATGATAATCATCAAAAATGAAAGGAGGGTTATTTCAAACTGTGAGACTACCCACTTACCCTCACTTTTTAGACATCAGCTATGGTGCTAACATTCTTTTTGGATGAAACCAAATGGCAGCTCTGCAGCTCTGGGCCCCGTACCTGAATGAAAGAGCAATTGTTTCCATCAAGTCATAACTTGACCACAGATCACCACATCCTCCATCCTAAAGGCTTGGCTCAGATGTAAACTGAGCTTTCATGGATAAGGAATTCAGGAAGAATCACTGATGTGCGAGAGAGTTAACTGTTTCTGGGTTTCTCCTGTGCTTTCTCCTCAACAGCCATGGGCTCCCCGAAGGAAATCATTTTCTCAGACATCACTGAAAACGCAGCCACTGTCAGCTGGATGGCACCCACTACCCAGGTGGAAAGCTTCCGGATTACCTATGTGCCCATTGCAGGAGGTAGGGCACTTGGTGGGGAGAGGGAAGGGGTCTGGAGTGTTTGGGTGGAATTGTGACTCAGACAATTCCATCCTCCTTCTTCATATTTGAGACCATCTGAATAGACTTCATTTGTAAAGTGCTATGAGATCCTTGAAAGAAACTAGACTGTGAGGGATCGTGTTATAAAGATCATTTCCAGTCTCATAATTCTAAAATTCTATGAGCAATAGATCCCCACTAATGTTTTTACACAAGGACAAACGACTCTAAACCCATTGACCTTTTTTGTTTGGCAAACTGATCTTTGCCTCTTGGTCCCCACATCTGTCTGTCTCAGCAAAGGATGGGAAGCTGTGACTTCGCAGAGTTGAAAGTTCTGGTTCAGGCACATGGGCCATAATAGAGACCACAAGACCACAGGGCGGGGGTGGGGGGAGGACGCATATTCAACTCTATCTAAAGACATTCTGGGAGGCAGTGAGCTCCCTGTTAGTGGACGTGTATGCAAAGATGATAGTTGATAAGTATATACAAAGTGTATACAAAGATGATTGTCTCTTCAGAGACACACTGTAGCCTCTCTGTAGGGAGTTTGGTCAACTGATACACAAGCTCCTCACCAGCCCCTAGATTCTAAAAAACATAAATTTTGGACTTTTTAATAGATATAAGAGTACAAATTAGACCATGATCATCTTCAATCATAGAATATCTGCTAGTAAGAGATAAGTCTGTATATAGTTCAGTGAACACAATGGATTAAATATATCAGATATGCATTACACAGTGAGTTTCCCGTATCCTTTGTGGGAAGAAATAATAAATAAAATTTATACAACACGCCAGCTCTCTCCTGAATGGAAACTTGCCATTTTTAGCACATTGTGACCTCATAATTTTTCCTCCCCTGGCTTAGTTTTTGGCCTCTGCATGGATGGAAAAAAACATTATACAAAGAGCAAAACCTCTTCTCTTATGCCAGAGGGTAGGAGCAAACGGGAAGAAGTGAAGAAAATGGTGCTGGATAAGCCGGTTGCGCCCATCCTTGGGGCAGGTGTGCCTAAGCGCCAGTGAGGTTCACCGTTCCCGCCTGCTTTCCCTGTGTTCCAGGTACGCCCTCAGCGGTGACTGTGGATGGGACCAAGACCCAGACCAGGCTGCTGAGACTCCTACCCGGAGCGGATTACCTGGTCAGCGTCATCGCCCTGAAGGGCTTTGAGGAAAGCGAGCCTGTCTCAGGGACGCTCACCACAGGTGTTTTTCTCCCCTTCAGCATCATGGCTCATGATTCAGCAGTTAGAAGAAAAATGTTTTTGTTAGGAAATTCTCGTGGAAAGTGGGCTGCCTTGGGAGCGCCGGAGGTCTCATTTCTGAGGCAGTTGTAGCCTCTCCTGAGCTTCCTCCTCAGCCTCCCTGGGCTGCCATGTCCCAGGAATTGTGGGGAAAAGGCACAAGCTGGGGAGTCATACTGACCTCGTGTGAGTCCCAGGTTCTGCCACTTCTAGACAGAGCTACCATTAATGTCCTGAAGATCTAGTATCCTTCTCTGTAAAATGGGCGCAGTTCTTCCTTTGTCGGATGCTATAAGAACCTTAGGAAACTGTATGTAAAGCAGTTTGCAAATACAGATCATTGTAATATGTAAATATAGATCACGGCATGCATTAATCCACCTCCTTCCCGTCCTCAGTGGTGCGGGGACCACCACAAGGACCCTTCCAAGCAGATGCTTCACACAGACACGTGAATGGTTATAGCTATAAAGTAACGACTCTCGATTTGGCAGCTACAGTATTTCAGGGCTGTTACTCAACCATTCCCATGTAAACTAATATAGCTAACGTCCTTCTCATAGCTAATATCCTTCCCATTTTACAGAGAAAGAAACTGAAGTCAGGGCAATTACATGCCTTGGCCAAGTCCACATAGCTAGGAAATGCTGGAAGCAAACCTGATCTTAGGTCAGTCTGCCTCCAAACTGTGCGTTCCTCTTAGATAAAGGAGGATTTTCCTATTATAACCTGATTTGTACAGCACAGTGTACGGAGGGAAAAAATAATGAATTGCACTGAAGGAGAATGAAGTGGAAAATTTCTCTTCAGGCTCCCATGCCTCTAAACAATTTATCCTTTGATATATGAGCAATTATCCAGCCTAATCCATTAAGGGATCTGAAGAATGGGCCTCACAGGAAATTTAAAAAATATCCTAATAGTCTAAAAGGGTTGCTAATATGCAATTAAAACCTCCTGTCTCAACCCAGAGTCCTGCCCACCCTGCCACACAGATCCTCATCCCCCGCCTAGAAATCTTTCATTTGTGGCTTCTCCATGGCAACTATTGCAAAGCCTGGATCTTTTTCCTCTGGAGGCCCCACTGTCCTCATTGTTAAAGGAGATTCTGTCCATGTAACATGAGACAGGAAGGACCTCCGGGTGGACGGGGTGAGTGCCCCCAGATTACTCCACCACTTGCTTAGACCCTCGGGCCAGCCGTTTCATCTCCTGGGGCTCAGGCACCTCAGCTGGGCAGTCGGCTGACGGTGGCTGCCTGCCCTGCATCTTCCCAGGGCTGTGGTCCCGGAGGAACCAAGTCATACATGCGAATGGAATTGGAAACTAGTCACACGTAGGTTGGTTTCTAAGAAGGGGAAGTTGGGTTGTAGCAGTGGTCAGTTCAAAGGGCCAAGAACTGTGACTCTCCAGCCCTTCTCAGCACAAGTCACTTAGGAATCATTCTGAAGACTCCAAATAACTTTAATAGTCATGTTAAGACCAACTGCAGTTATTGAGTGCTGCCCCGAGCACATTTCACACTCATCTAGCTCATCCTTACAGCAGCCACTCTGTGACAACTGAGGAGAGTGAGGTGTGGAGAAGGAAAACGACCCAAAGGCACACAGACCCACAACAGGGAATCCAAGGTGGAGCCTGGGACCACCGGCCCCTGGAGCCTGCCTCCGTGTTCTCCATAGCCCACCGAACCAGAGCTTTACTCAAAACCAAAGATGTCACCGGCAGCCTCCACTCTGTACCTGTCCTGGTTTGTAAGGCCTTTCCCTGGAGAAAGTATCATGAACTATAAATATAAATCCTTGTCATGTGTTCAGCTCTTTGCAGTTCACAGAGCACCCTTCCACCTATAATATCATGTGAAAACCAAAGTATCACTGAAGACAAAGCCAAGCAGAGCTTCTATACCCATTTTACAGATGAGAAAGAGAGGCCCAAGATGACCCAGACAGCAAGGGAAGGAGTCATGTCTCAAAGTCAGGTCATCCTGGCTCCCAAGTCAGAACTCTTCCATGCTTCTGACACTGTGTCCCACACCAGGAATCCAGGAGCAGGGTAGACAGCAGAGTGCTGTGGTCTGATGTCCCAACCCATGGCTGACTATCTCTCCAACACATCACTATCTTTTCTTACAGCTCTGGATGGCCCATCTAGCTTGGTGACAGCCAACATCACTGACTCAGAAGCCTTGGCCATGTGGCAGCCAGCCATCGCCCCTGTGGATAATTATGTCATCTCCTACACAGGGGAGAGAGGTAAGGTTGTGTCCAAGAACCTCCCCTCTCTGAGGAGTGTCTGTCCAGCTCGAAACTTCCTGTTCTTCTGTCTTTCTGCCACTTCTGTTGCTTTTGTTGTTTAGTCACTCAGTCATGGCCGACTCTTTGAGACCCCATGGACTGCACGCGCCAGGCTTCCCTTCCTTCATCATCTCCTGGAGTTTGCTCAAACTCATGTCCATTGAGTCAGTGATGCCAACTAACCATCTCATCCTCTGTCATCTCCTTCTCCTCCAGCCTTCAACCTTTCCTAGCCTCAGGGTCTTTTCCAGGGAGTCATCTCTTTGCATCAGGTGGCCAAAGTATGGGAGCTTCAGCTTCAGCATCAGTTCTTTCAATGAATATTCAGTGTTGATTTCCTTTAGGATTGATGTACAAAGATGCGAGGGTAGGTTGGTGAGTCCAGCAATGTCCTTATGGGTCTCAGTTGCCACCTGGGAACAGACTCGAGGGCTGGGACAGGGGCTGGTGAATGGATGGGTGTGAAGGGGCCTGTGCAAGTGGCGGCAAGAGGGGCCCAACCTGTATCTTCCTGCTGTGGTCAAATGGAAGAGCATCAACACCACGACCGTATCAAGGAGGCCAACAGGCCACTTAAAGAAAAGCAGAGGGTGCATCTCCAGCCTGCTCCTCCTCTCTTGCTTGTCTCTGCCGTCACCGTGAGCCACCCTCTATAGGCACAGCTCTCACCTCTTACAAAGGAGTCCACAATCTGAAGTCTTAAATGGACTACTTCAGGCAGCTTTGGGGAGACTATGCTTCCTGCATGCCGCAGACGGGGCCAATTAGAACTGATCTGATTAAGAAATCAGAAAGATCTCTCCTTGCCTTTTCAACCATCTGTGCTCATTTACTCAGCTGGCAGATTCAATATTGATAACTTGTTTGGGGCATCAGTGAATTATGGCCACTAGCACGTAAAATTAAATACAAATCAGAGAGAAAAGAAAGATTCCTTTTCAATGAACAAATCTCTATTTTTCAGGAACTAGATTAGGAAAAAAATATGTTATTTTAATCTCACAGTATATGTGAGTTTCATATCTGATGGTTCATTATTGTTTTACTTTCAGTAACAACATGAGAGCACAGCATAAGCTGTGCGGGGGTCTCTGAACATCTTAACTCAGCCCTGGTGACCTCTTATGAGAGAGAGTTCCTTGTGAGGGTTGAAGGAAAGGTGGGGTGGGGCTAGAGGAATTCTTGGGTTTCTTTTTTTCTTTTTTTATTTTTAAGTATTCCCCATGAGCGAACTCTTGCAAGTCAGGGAAGATGATGTTGTCTCACCTAAAATAAACCAGAGTATAGTTCACGGGAATCATGGAAACTGTGGATGCAGGCATAGACATGTCCTCATCCAGAAGAGTGTGTGTGTGTGTGTGTGTGTGTGTGTGTGTGTGGAGGGGGATCATGGATGACAAGGAGGGTGAGCATCTCATCCCAGTTTGCCCGGAACTGTCCCAGTTTTAGCCTTTTGAATCCCATACCCTGGGAAACCTCTTAGGCTTTGGCCAGCCAGGCCAGCTGGTCACCTGTGACACCTGGACACCATGGCTTGGGGTCCACCCTTGGTCCTGACCCAGTGGGACTGAGAGCCAGTAATCAGGGTTTGATCTGTCTATGGCACCTGAGTTTTCTGGTTCCCCAGCCTAAAGATACAACATGTGGCAAGTTATAAAAGGACGTGAGAGTAAGTGGGAAAAAATGGGAGAGCAATTAAATCTGAGTAGCCTGAGGCATGGGGATGTTACCTGCAACTCTCCTCTAGCTGGATCCTGTGCAACACTGTCCTGAGGGTACCATGTGCAAAGTCCTCCGATCCCTAGTTCCTCTTCCTCTGATTTGGTGCCTGGAAAAATCCAGTCACCATAGGATAAATCCTTTGTGTACGAAGCGAGTGCTCAAGAGAGAGAAAGGAGTGTGAGTCATCTCAGAAATCAAGCCTGTTTTTCGGTAGGACCGCTGAAAGCTTCTGTGTTAGGAGGTGTGTGCACTGTTGGCCACGCCCACTGATGGCCCAGCCGGGGCGAGGTAACTTCCATGGTGTGTGTGTTTCCTGCATAGTGCCAGAAATTACCCGCACAGTGTCCGGGAACACGGTGGAGTATGCGCTGACCAATCTCGAGCCTGCCACGGAATACACGCTGAGGATCTTTGCCGAGAAAGGGCCCCAGAAGAGCTCAACCATCACCACCAAATTCACCACAGGTACAAAGACAGCAAGAGCTGGAAAAAGCCTACCCACTGCCTCTGTCTTTAACAGTATCCCTCTCCATCTCTTATTTCTCAAGTCAGCTCCCTGCAATGTGATGACATCAGCAGCAACTCAATCCACCAATGCCCCCTCAATCAAGACCTTAAGAAACACACCATTTCCTTTTGAACTGAAATGACCTTGCTCTCCCCACAGACTAGGAAATGATTTTAAGAGGAGGGCTTTTTAAGTGGAAAACCAGTCCCCACTGGCCCTAAACCCAGTAGTTAATGATCCATGTTCTAGGCAGGGAAATATTTTTAAGAGAAAGATTTTAAAGGCAAATTTTCCTAGATGTCCGCTGGGTTTTTTATATACATTGAGACCTTTCTTTCAGAGTGCAACCGGCAAAGGAGTGGAAGCGGTGTCCACTGAGTAGGGGGAGGGCCAATACCAGCATTCATCTGTCCTCTTTAGAAACCAAGGGAGGCATTCTAATTACGTTCATGTCTGTGTCCTTCTTCCCCAGTTCAACTAAAGCCAGTTGCGATCCTATTGGGCTCAGGAAAACATGGCCCTTAGGACGAGCTGAAACACAGAGAACATGTGTCTTTAGAGGTCACGTGGCTCAAGCTCTTCATTTACAAATGGGGAAGTCTTCACCCACGTCATATAGGTCAACGCTAGGGAAAGGACTTGAACGCAAGCCTCCTGGTACCCAGCCAGGGACTTTATCCCACACCTGATGATCTGTGCTCAGTCACTCAGCCGTGTCCAACTCTTTGTGACCCCATGGACTAGCCTGCCAGGCTCCTCTGCCCATGGGGATTCTCCAGGCAAGAATACTGAAGTGGGTTGCCATGCCCTCCTCCAGGGTATCTTCCCAACCCAGGAATCAAACGCAGGTCTCCCACATTCAGGCAGATTATTTACTGTCTGAGCTACAGGGAAGCCCACCCCTGCTGACTCTGATATTTGATATTAAATGCCTTCTCTTTTCCAGACCTCGATTCTCCAAGAGACTTCACTGCTACGGAGGTTCAGTCGGAAACTGCCCTCCTCACCTGGAGACCTCCCCGGGCGTCTGTCACTGGTTACCTATTGGTGTATGAATCTGTGGATGGTACAATCAAGGTATCTTGATGTATATAAACAAATCCCTACTGCTGAATGAAACAGTTACATGAGTCTCAAAGTCAGGAAGTATTATCTGAAGTCTGTTCCTCCCTATGCTAGTGTGACTGGGGAGCTGGAAAGAAATTAGTAGGAACTGGACACCATGCCAGACTTTCTGAATCATAAGTTGTGGCCTCCAGTCTCATTTTAACCAGACCCCGGTTTTGATAGCCAGCCAAGGTCAAGAACTACTGCTCACAAGACTTGAGGGCATTTTAGGAGCTGGACTCTTTGTCCTTTTAGTGTTTTACTGAGCAAAGGCCAAAAGCTTTTTTCTGCCTCTTTGCCGTGTATCTCACAGATGGCATCATTCCATTATATAATGATATATTTATCACCATGTCATATGACATCAACTGTTTACAGCAGTTTTTCTTTATATTCTCTACCCATGAATTTTTTTCCTTCTACTTTTTAACTTGAAATAACTTTAGAAAGTGAAAGACGTTTTCTAACCTTTACCTTCTAAACATGTTATTGATGTCTTAATGTTGGTCACCATCCTTTAAATTCCAAGATCTTTTCCTTATTTTCTGCATGTTGACCTTTTTCTAGCATATCATTTCTATATCCTGTATCTTCTTCTTTTTACCTCTAAGAATATATGTTCCGCAGAGTGTTTCCTCCAAGGTCTCTTTTCTGTTTGCTGCTGTTTGGTTTGATTTGGGTCACCATGTTTCATGTTGGAGACTTGCCCCTAATGTCGGTTGACCTTTTTGTACTGGAGCCAAGAACGAAATAGCTGATTGGGAGGTCTAAGAGCACAGAAAGGGCTTGTCAACTTCGGAGCTCACTATAGAGCAATTGGGCACAATCAGTTCAGTTCAGTCATGTCTGACTCTTTGTGACCCCATAGACTGAAGCATGCCAGGCTGCCCTGTCCATCACCAACTCCTGGAGCCTACTCAAACTTATGTCCATTGCATTGGTGATGCCATCCAACCATCTCATCCTCTGTCATCCCCTTCTCCTCCTGCCTTCAATCTTTCCCTGCATCAGGGTCTTTTCAAATTAGTCAGTTCTTTGCATCAGGTGGCCACAGTATTGGAGTTTCAGCTTCAGCATCAGTCCTTCCAATGAATATTCAGGACTGATTTCCTTTAGGATGGACTGGTTGGATCTCCTTGCAGTCCAAGGGACTCTCAAGAGTCTCCTCCAACACCACAGTGCAAAAACATCAGTTCTTCAGCACATACCCAGCAATTTTCTTGGGAGGATTCCCAAGCATCAGGACTGTAAGCTCTATTTCTCAAGCTCATCACTCTCCTTGGAGGATCCTCCACAAAACTCCTTCACACCAGGCTGCCAGAAGTCTCGCTGGAAAAGAGGCCTGGGCTCCCACTGTGTATACACCTTCAGTTCTCCTCTAGCCAGTGAAGCACCCAAGGCTCCCCTGCAGCTGGACATGATAGATTTGAATCCAGAGTCTCCTCTCTAGCTCAGCCTGTCCAGAGAGGAAACCTCAGCCTTTCACCTGGGCTGGGAAGGACAGTCATCCAGACTGCTGGGGGGTGGAGAGAACTGGGAATCTGTTGTTGTACAAAGTTTTAAACAAACCTTTGTTCAACCACACCCCACATTGGCCTTCAAAGGCATCTTTGCTTTTGCGTGCATTCCATTCCTGAGCTTTGGCTGGGCTCTGCAGCATTCATCAGCCAGCCTCTGCACGACTCCATCCACTGAGGCTTCCTCTGTTCTGTCACCTCAGCTGTCACTCCACCACCCCACACGTCTTACCGATCAAGATTCTGGTGACATCACACGCCTGTTGCTGTCTCCTCTGCCACTCCCCTCATCCTGTGGGTTTATACTTTATATCTCTCCCTCTCATTTCAGTGGGTATCAGAAGCAAGTAGAAATAAACTGGTGAGTTCAGTATGGCTAACCAGAAGTGGACACACACCTCTAGGTATTGTCCTGGCCCTTCTAGGAGTCGGTGTAACAGTAAACCAGTTCACGGTGTGAGCAGAGACAAGTCCCTTGCCTTCTCTGGCTGCAGTGTTCACATCTATAAAATGAGTGCACTGGACTCCCCAGTCTGTGAGGGCCCTTCCTGGTCAGGCATCCTGTTTGCCTGAAGCCATGAGTCTCATTTCGATCTACCCTAATTGCTTAGAAACAGACTTTGTGCAGCAGCTTAGAAAGCTGATAGGTAATTGTATCCCCAGGTAATTTAAGGAAGCCAGCTTTGTACCTTATCCTTCCACAAGGACCAGACCTGGGAGCTACACAAAAGTCACTGGGTCACTGGCATCAGATGGGCTCTCACCTGGGTCTATTTCCCTGCATGTCCAATGCCCAGCTTTATCTCTTTCACTCAAGAAAATCAGCCTGGTAGAGGAGGAAAGAGTCCTGAACAGGGAGATGCAAGACCACCCCGTCACCGACAAATTATAGAGTGAGTGCAGGTCTCTTAGCTTCTCTGGAACTACTCACCCCTCCACACCCACCACCCACTCCCATATTGGAAAAACTCAGAATACTGTCATATTACTGGTGGTGAGGATGCCAGTGAACCTTCCGGGGGCCTCCACGCTGACTCCTTACTGCCTAAACTAAGCAGCTGTGTTTGCAGGTTGTAGACAGCATTGTTGTATTTGGTTTGCTAGGAATGCAGGTGGAATTCCAATGCCTGACACCAGGGTCATCTCCCAGGCACTAGACGTTTTGAAAAGGGGGACCTGAAAAGAACGAGGGTCTCCTGCAGAGCTGAAAGTGATCCTCTCCTCTGGACAGCAGCACAGTGGCGCGTCACAGACTACACGTGGAGTTAGAACGGGCCTGCAGCAGCTATGCCTCGGCCTGTCCTGGATACGTCCATTCCAGACAGGAGGCCTCCTGGGCCAGCTCACGCCATTGCCACGCCTGCATCAGGCTCTGACGATTGTCACGCCAGGATGGGGCCCGGGCACTGCTTGATTTTAAAGCTTCCCAGAGGGCTGTGGAAAAGAGCCGTGTTAGAGATGACTGACTTAGCTGGTCTCAGAGTCTAAACCTTTACCCTTCGTGTGATTCGTCTTCCTACCAGATTAAGCTGAGACCATGGCATTCACTTTTTCAAAGAACTTTCTAGGAACCTCCATTCCTGATCACGATAAACTTCAAAGTCCGTAGGTTGACACTGAAGGTCTTTTATAATCTGGTGTCTGCCCACCTTTTCTGCTATCCCCGCAGTGAAGTACGGTTGAGGCAGCTCATCGCCTCCTCCTATGACTTGAATTTGCTCTGGCCCTTCCGGCCCCAGGAGCTTCGCTCACGGGGCACTCTCCTCACGTCTGAGTCCCTGACATGAGCATGGAGCCTGGCACAGAGTGGGGCTCAGTGGCTTCTTGCTGAACGAAGAAATGAATGGATGGGTGAATAAAGGAATACATCATCCAT
>SJXQ01005569.1:66054-114387 GCA_006408695.1 Aepyceros melampus | reverse complement strand
TTGAGATCACACTCTATGAGACTGAACCAACCCTCCACTTCTCCTCTGACTGCTACTTTAAATACTTCTATCACATTTTGATAAAAATCAGTTACCTGCAATTACCAGAAAAGCTGGAGGAATGTGGATGTAGCAGGTTACCGGACTCGTGGTGGGAGCGAAGGAGGGCCAGCAGTGGGAACAGCTGGATTCACTCCCCATCTCCACCTGCTCTGCGTGGCAGAGGAGAGTTATTGCCATTCTGCAAGTCTCAGTTTCTTTATCCATCTAATGGGATTGGTAATGAGCCCTTTTTCATAAGGACCTTGAGAGAATCTCTGCATTGAACTCCTAGCCCAGTGGGTAGCCATTGTTGGGGCTCGTTATAAGCTCAGTGTTCTCCTTCAGCATGTGGGCATTTATAAAGCCTGCTCGTCCTCTAAAATCACAAACAGGCCTCCCATGTGGGCCAGGATTATCATGCCCAGTTTTCTGGTGGGGAACAGAGGCCCCCAGAGACTAAATGACCCGCTCAGGGTTATACCATGAGTTAGAGTCTGGTCTGGGCTCCGGTGTTCCAGGAGCAGGGAACCACACCCAAACCCAGCCAATGGAGAAGAGGAAGGGAGGAGGGGGGCTTTGGAGAGCCTTGAACTGGGTATACGGACTATATGCCAGCACTGCCTCCTGCCCTTCACACCTCACTCCGGTCACTCTGCACACACCTGCTGAAGGAGAGGCAGATGCTAAAGCACCTGTCTTCCAGATCTCATGCCAGGTGCGAATGTGCCCTAAAGATGCTCTCAGACCAGGTTGTGAAACAGACAAGAAAATATTTAATGAGACAGCCTCAGGGGAAGGTAACATACATTGAGGAGGTCAGAACAACAACCAAAAAGAGCCGCTATGACCATCGCATCTCCAGTCTACCTCCTAATAAGCTCAGTCCCGAGATCATCCGTTTCTATCCAGTGTTGAATTTTTTGCACCACATTACCACAAGTAGAAATTCCCCAGACATTCTTATGTTAGCCTTCTAAGATTCCAGGCTCAGAGTAGTTACATGACTACTCCAGTAGTCCGAAGGCAAGGAAGCAGCAAGTTCAGGACTAGAACCCTCCCTTGTCTTTGGCCTCAGAATCCTCTGAAGAGTCTGAGATGCAGGCAGCCTGCCAGAGTGTCCTGACCCACAGTGAGCCATGCCCTGGGTGCTAGAGACCCAGTCATCCTGGCCAACACCTGGGTGTCCATCAGGTGTTCATGAGGTGCTGCCTGCACACTCCTGATTGATCACAGTCAACCTGATGCACAGCCCGCAAGCAGATCAGGGCTCCTCCCACTGATATCATGGTGGCTTCCATCAGTATAAAAGGCTGAAGTGGGTCCCTTTTATCCATAACCTCTGCGCCTTGCTGCACTCCCACAAAATAGTTTTAATCCTCCCCCTTGCACACAAGAGGTGAAGCTGCTTGTCCTTAGGCATCAAGCCAACAAGCACTCAGCCAGTGACTCCAAAGCTCCTGCTCCCAGAATCACTCCTCCTTCTCATCCTGCAGCTGGAGTCCTGTACCGATTCCCCAGGGACTGCTCCCAGGCCATGCTGAATGGAGACACGACCTCTGGCGTCTATACCATTTATCTGAACAACGACAAGACCCAGAAGCAGGAAGTCTTCTGTGACATGACCTCTGACGGGGGTGGATGGATCGTGAGTATCATGGAGACAGGCTCCAGGCCTCTCAGACAGGAGGGGTGGGGGCAGAGGAGAGGTGGGGAGGTCCCCTCCATGCCCTCTGACCCTAATGTGCCTGAGGGTTTGCAAGACAGTGCCTGTCACATGGAAACACTCAGGAATTCTCTCTTCAAGTAATGGGAAAGAAGCTGAGGATAAAAAGCAGTTGCTGGTTTTATCATCATTTATCTTATTTGATCCTCAGACAGCTCTGTGGTGTATAAATGGCAGTGGTCCTCGAGCCCATTAAGTTTCCTGATTGACACTGGCCATCCGCCAGGCATGCTAGGAGTTTTCCATGAGTGATTTCAGTGCCATTGCCATGTGAGCTAAGCGTACTTTTTAAAAGTATTCCTGTTGTTCAGTCACTCTCTGCGACCCCATGGACCGCAGCATGCCAGGCTTCCTTGTCCTTCACCATCTTCCAGAGTTTGCATAAACTCATGTCCATTGAGTCAGTGATGCCATCCAACCATCTCATCCTCTGTTGCCCGCTCCTCCTCCTGCCTTTAGTCTTTCCCAGAAGCAGGGTCTTTTCCAATGAGTCGGCTCTTCACATCATGTGCCCAAAGTATTGGAGCTTCAGCTTCAGCATCAGTCCTTCCAATGAATATTTAATTATTAAATTTTATTTCTTAGAGCAGTTTTAGATTGGCAGCAGAATTGAGCAGGAGGTTCACTGAGTCCCCACATGTGTGGGCTACCCGGACACATCACAATCGCCCAAAGCTGGGTGGCGGCCTCATCCTTCTGTGTCTCGGGGGAGAGCGCTGAGACTCCGAGAGGGGAGGCGGCGTGTGTGCACTGAGCTGCACGCCAGATCAGGGAGGACAGGGGTGGGGTCACGTGTCTTTCCCACAGCGAGCATTGCCTCCTCTCCGGCTTCAGCTCACCCGGATTCACTGCTTGCATTTATAGGTGTTCCTGAGACGCAAAAATGGCCGTGAGGACTTCTATCGCAACTGGAAGGCCTACGCTGCTGGATTTGGGGACTTAAAAGAAGAGTTCTGGCTTGGTAATACAGCCTGCATGTTCATGCCCCAAGCGCCCATTCGGCCCCCGTGTCGTCTGTCCTAACCCACGGCGAAACGTGGGAGAGAAACGGATTAGGAGGAAACGATAGCTCTGGTGGTCGACACAGAATATCAGATTCTCAATGGAAAAAACTGGAGATTCTCTGGGTCATTAAAAATAAAAATCTGATCGGAGGAGAGCCAACAGCCCGACCCTAAGAATAAGCCTAGCCTTAAGCCAACCCCTGAGCCACTCGGAGCATTATCCTCACTGACGTCCTTCCCCTGTGCTGACTGGGGCCCTCAGAGCCACCCTCCAAGCCTGCCAGCTGCCCCACAGTGTGAAAGCTCCCATCTTGCACCTGGGAAAAGAGCCCCAAAGAGGTTAAGCTGCTGACTGCAGGGATCTAGCCAATAAAGCCGTGAGAGGCACTCGAATTCTCTCAGCCAGCACTACAGTGGCATCCCCCATCCCCCACTGTGACTCACACTTTGCCATAGCCTGCCCCTGGCACAGGGCACCGTCAAACACTCCAGCATCTGAGCCTGGGAATATCTGCCCCCATTGCCTTTCACAGGTAACGAGCTAAGAGTGGAAAAGGTACGCTCTCCACCTGGTTTCCTCTGATATTCACAACACACTAGGAGACAGGCAGGGCAAAAATCTTAGCTGAGGCTCGGACACTGCACACGTGTCACCTGGTGTTGCAACCGCAAGGAGCCGAGCAGGGCCATCACGCAAAGCTCTTTAGTACACACGGAGCCGCCGCTCTCACGCGGTGAGGAGGACTGAACGCCTCGGTCACTGTGCTTCTTCGGTAACCCTCGCCTCTCGTCCACAGGGCTGGACACTTTGAGCAAAATCACAGCCCAGGGGCAGTACGAGCTCCGGGTGGACCTGCGGGATCACGGGCAGTCGGCCTACGCTGTCTACGACAAGTTCAGCGTGGGAGACGCCCGGACGCGCTACCGGCTGAAGGTGGAGGGGTACAGCGGCACGGCAGGTGGGTACGGCGGCACGGCGGGCACACACGGCCACTCGCGGAGCCCACAGGACCTCGAGCACGTCTCGGGCTTTCCGCTAGTTCCCCCACTCAGCAGTCCTTCCTGCGTCAGCCCATCCACTTATCCACAAACATTTGATAGGTGCTAATCTGGCAGAACCACAGTTTAACAAGGCTAGGTAGATACTTCCCTGGTGGCTCAGAGGTTAAAGCGCCTGCCTGGAATGCAGGAGACCCCGGTTCGATCCCTGGGTTGGGAAAATCCCCTGGAGAAGGAAATAGCAACCCACTCCAGTACTCTTGCCTGGAGAAGCCCATGGAGGGAGGAGCCTGGTAGGCTACAGTCCATGGGGTCGCAAAGATCGGACACGACTGAGCGACTTCACTCACTCACTTACTCAGGTAGATACTTGGGAGAAGGGAATGGCACCCCACTCCAGTACCCTTGCCTGGAAACTCCCATGGATGGAGGAGCCTGGTAGGCGACAGTCCACGGGGTCAGGAAGAGTCAGATATGACTGAGCAACTTCACTTTTACTTTTCACTCTCATGCATTGGCGAAGGAAATGGCAACCCACTCCAGTATTCTTGCCTGGAGAATCCCAGGGACAGGGGAGCCCGATGGGCTGCAGTCTATGGGGTCGCACTGGGTCCGACACGACTGAAGCAACTTAATAGCAGCAGCAGCAGCAGATAGATACTTGGTCACCAAAACCTAGGGTAGGTTGGGAAATAGGACATTTAAGATGTATTTGTAGCTACCTGAAAGTGAAGTCGCCCAGTCGTGTCCGACTCTTTGCAACCCCGTGGACTGAAGCCCACCAGGGTCCTCCGTCCAGGGGATTCTCCTGGCAAGAATATGGGAGTGGGTTGCCATTTCCTTCTCCAGGGGATCTTCCCGACCCAGGGATTGAACCCAGGTCTCCCTCATTGCAGGCAGACCCTTTAACCTCTGAGCCACCAGGGAAGCCCTACTCTGTGTTTAGACACCAGTTTTAGACAGAGAGGCAGGCCGTGTCTTGGGAGCCTTAATACTCATGCGCTCCCGTGCCTCTCTGTTTCTTACACACATATGACCCCTGGGGCATCCTGTTGGTCAGCTGACACAGTGTCTGGGGTGAAACGGAGACGCCTCATTTCTGGTAAGGGCCCTCATGTTACCAGTGTTGGTGGCACTGCTGGTCCTCGGCCTGCACCTTGAGTAGCAAACAGTCCACTCCATTACCCACCCAGATGAATCTTTTCTAAGGCCTTCCTGCCACATGGCCCTCCAGCCTCAGCTGGCACATCCCCGTGACCAGAGAAGCTCCCTACCTCTCTCCTGCACTCGTTGACCAGTACAGAACCTAGCTCAGGTTTGGGGGGTCTTTGACTTGAAATGACCTTGTGTGGTTTTCTGGTGCCACGTTACAAGAGAAACAAACAAGGAAACCATAGGCATTCAGGCAGATGAGGTGGCAGCCTCTTGTTGCTGATATGTCATGTGCATTGTGAAAGTGAAACTGCGTCACTCAGTGGTGTCCAACTCTTCATGACACCATGGACTGTAGCCCACCAGGCTCCTCCGTCCATGGAATTCTCCAGGCAAGAACACTGGAGTAGAGTGCTATTTCCTTCTCCAGGGGATCTTCCTGACCCAGGGATCAAACCTGGGTCTCCTGCATTGCAGGCAGAGTCTTTACCATTTGAGCCACCAGGAAACCTCATTTCACTTGCATTATATATTATATAATAAATGATACATATATGATACAGATCATATATATATATATATATCTCCAAGGAGACATTGCTATTATACAGGTGAGGAAACTGAGGCTCAGAGAAGTCTGGCGATTTGCAGATGTAACAGCTTGAGGAAGGTGGGCCAGGGGACAAGCCTGGCTGCTCACAGGTGGTTTTGGTGACAAGGGAGATCAGGTGTAAGAGCGTGACCACCCATGCCAAGCCCTGCCTGCTTTGGGGTGGCTCCCCGTTACATTTATGAGAACAGAGGAAACAGTTGCTATAGCACATTCCCAACCTTGGGGCCCTGAAAGAACACACCCATAATGGGAAAAGTCTCCAGGTACGATTTGCCAGAAGCAGGTCTCAGCCTAAGGAGAGTCAGAGCTCTGTAGCCGTCAGGCTGGTGGTAATGAAGAGAGAGACCCGGAGCTAACATTGTTTTCATTCTTGCATCCATCAAGGAGTTCTGACTTTTTCTTACCTAGCAACAAATACCTCTTTTGTTGAGATGGCTTCAGGCAAGGAAGATCTTGTTACAGAGCAAGCAAAGACACCTTGGGCAGGAAGGCAGCAGGAATGTGGCCTCCACCCATCTCTCTCTGTATTTCTAACAGAAAATGAGCCATAATCTGCCCCTTCATTTCAGAAGCTCCCCCTTGGAACTGCCTCCCCCTGTGTTCCTGAGGGCAGCCAGCTCCTCCCCAGGAGAGCACCTTGTTTCATCATATCTAGCTTCCAGCCTCGTGCTCTTGGTAGCTTCATCAGTTAACAAGGCACTCAAGTCCCTGTGGATAAAGAATCTGCCTGCAATGCAGGAGACCCAGGCCCAGTCCCTAGGCTGGGAAGATCCCTATCAAGTCCCTATGATAACTTGCTCCCCTATACCAGGATAGAATGCCTCCATGTCTTGAAACTTTTCTGTCCAGCATTGGCCAGGGTTGGAAGTGAGAGAACACAGAAATGACGCTTAAATACTCCTAAAATGCAATATATTAAATTACAAGCTAGCTTCCCATGTAGCACTACATGTAAACAGGCTTTTTGTCTAAGAACCTGGGCACATTGGTCCCATCAATTCTTTGAACAATAAATGTACAATATACAAGCTAGTTGGTGACATCTAAAACCTGAAAGGTTTGTTTGTAAGTATGGCTCGCAGGCTGAGACTTAAGGCAGACTGGCTACCTCTGGAGAAGCAGCATGGCAGAGTGGTAAACTAAACTCATTAGAGCTTGCTAAATATTAGATGTGCAAATGAATGAGTGAGGGAGTGTGAGTTAATGAATAAGTGTGTGTGTGCTAAGTCACTTCAGCCATGTCCAGCTGTAGCCCACCAGGCTCCTCTGTCCAAGGGATTCTCCAGGCAAGAATCAGCGGATCTTCCCGACCCAGGAATTGAATCTGTATCTCCGATGTCTCCTCCACTGGCAGTCAAGTCCTTTACCACTAGCGCTACCTAGGAATAAATGGGTAATAAATAAATACATCCGTGGAGGAGGGCATGGCCACCCACTCCAGTATTCTTGCCTGGAGAATCCCTGGACAGAGGAGCCTGGTGGGTTGCAGTCCGTGGGGTCTCCGAGAGTCGGACACGACTGAGCGACTAAGCATAAATAAATACATGGAAAAAAAAAGTGAAGTCTAAATACTTGCAGTTGGGGGAAAGCACATCATTATTAAATACAGATTTCCCACTTTACCTCTGAGTTCCTTTACATCAAGTGAATGCAAAAACAGTCATGAAAGTAACAACAATCATAGCTGTTTGCACACATACCACCTGTTCAGCATACACTTTCATATCAGTTGTTCCAACAGCCCCCTGAGGTGAATCAAATCAATGTGCTACGCTAGTTCCATTCTACAGATGGGAAAACTGAGGTTCCACAAGTGGCTTGATTTGTGCAAGGACACAACTAGGGTATGGAAAAGGTGAGATTGGAGGGAGACCCTCCAAACATACCTGCAGCCCTCTTTCTACCACCTTGTGCTACTTCTATCAGAAATGAGGCTGCCGGTGGCACTCATGTTCTATCCAGGCCCGTGCTGGATCCTAATTCTGGGCCTATCGTTCAAGCCCGGCCCGCCCCAAGGCCCTTGGATTGTCGCCCTGGTGCTTCCACAGCCCACCAGGAGCTCCAGCGCTCAGTCGGTACGTTCTCTCTCCCAGGTGACTCCATGGCCTACCACAATGGCAGATCCTTCTCCACCTTCGACAAGGACACAGACTCGGCCATCACCAACTGCGCCCTGTCCTACAAGGGGGCTTTCTGGTACAAGAACTGCCACCGCGTCAACCTGATGGGGAGATACGGGGACAACAGCCACAGTCAGGTGAGCGCCTGCAAGGGCCCGAGCAGGGCTGAGACGGGAAGGCGGGGACCTGAGGGGCAAGACCTCAGGTGTCTTCACATCAGGGAGAAATCCACAGCAGCCCGGGCCAGGTAAACCACAGAGACAGCGTGTATTAGCCCATGAAGACCCCGAGGAGAACCACTGGTCAAGGGGATGCCAGGCATACAAAGCTTTCCCCGGATTATCTGTGTCTGAACCCACCACAAGGAAACAGATGGCAGTGGAGGCTGTTTGGGTAAAGCAGGGGTGATGCAGGCCCTGGCCTGGAGGCACCTCCAGAGCCCCAAGAACATCCTAGAATGAAGATCCCAGATTTTAAGTTCCTTCCTCTTATGAAGCATAAAACCGAGGTCCAGAAAAAGGTGACTTCCTGAGGTCATGGACCAAAGCTGGGGACAGACAGAAATCCTCCAGGCCACACCCCGCCCCCGAATTTCCCTGCACCGTACAGGACGCTGTGACACAATTTCTGCAATCATGGAAACAGATTTTTTTTTTTACAGTTTCTGTGGAAATGGGTAAACAAAACCAAATTCAACCATTTTCTCACACTGAGCCCTGCCTACGTGAGCAGGCGTTTGAAAAGTGGACGAAGTCAAGTGGGCCCAGCTGCTTAACCATTATGGCCCCTTCTCACAGCCGTCCCTGCACCACACAGAAGGGAACGGTATTCACACAGAGCCATCCTGACTGATCCTTGGGCTGGGTCTCAGGGAGCCTTACCCAGCCTGCAACCCGGGAGTCACTAGGTCATGTCTGACTCTGTGTGACTCCCTGGACTGCAACATGCCAGGGGCCTCTGTCCTCCACTCTCTCCTGGAGTTTGCTCAAGTTCATGTCCACTGAGCTGCTGATGCTAACTAACCATCTCATCCCCTGCTGTCCCCTTCTCCTTTCATCTTCAGTCTTTCCCAGAATTAGGGTCTTTTCCACGAGTCAGCTCTTTGCACCAGGTGGCCAAAGTATAGGAGCTTCAACTTTAGCAATAATCCTTCCAATGTAGATGCAGGGTTGATTTCCTTTAGGATTGACTGGTTTGATTTCCTTGCTGTCCAAGGGACTCTCAAGCGTCTTCTCCAATACCACAGTTTGAAAGTATCAATCTTCGGCAATCAGCCTTCTTATGGTCCAGCTCTCACACCCATACCTGACTACTGGAAAAACCATAGTTTTGACCTTTGTCGGCAAAGTGATGTCTCTGCTTTTTAATCTACTGTCTAGATTTGTCATATCTTTCCTTCCAAGGAACAAGTGTCTTTTAATTTCATGGCTGCAGTCACTATCAGCAGTGATTTTAGAGACCCAAAAGAAAATCTGCCATTGTTTCCACTATTCCCCCTTGTATTTGCCATGAAGTGATGGGACCTGATGCCATGATCTTAGCTTTTATGTTGAGTTTTAAGCCAGCTTTTTCACTCTCCTCTTTCACTCTCATCAAGAGACTCTTTAGTTCCTCTTCACTTTCTGCCAATCAGTCGAATCATCTGCTTATCTGAGGTTGCTGGTATTTCTCCCAGCAATCTGGGATCCCTTTGTAAGAAGGCAAAGGTCCTAATCACACCAAATGGCCTCAGGGATTCCGATTGGGTGTCCTAGGCAGGATGCAGCATCTCATCATCTTGCTTACTTATACTTTTGTTCTTGGGCTTTTTTTGGCAGCTGTTGGGTTGTTCGGTTTGGGGGGTTTTTTTGTTTTGTTTTTACCAGCTGCATGGACAAAGGAGCCTGGCGAGCTACAGTCTATGGGGTTGCAAAAGAGTCGGACACGACTTAATGACTAAACAAGAACAACAGCTCTGTTATTAATGGTTTTGATAGATGTGTTTATGTTAACTACCTGCAAATGAGTGCTGTGACCTTAAATGTACACCTTATCTTGACAATTTCTGACACTTTTCAAAGGATTATTGCCTTCTCTCTCCCATGTACATCACCTTGGCTCTGTAAGGGGACCAGAACGTGGCTTTTTGTGTCTATTTTATAGAGGAGGCAAGACTTGAAGAACACATCTGAACACCAGTCTTGTATTTTCTCCACCCTATATGTGGCCTCAATAATACACCCACTCTGAGAACTACTGCACTCCTTTATCTCCTGGTTCCCTAACATCAGTGTAAGACAAGGTCCTTTGGGAGGGGAAAAAAAAGCTACATGCCAGAAGGAAACTTCTTCTTCCATCCTTCCATCCAACTTTGGAAGAAGGAGCTGGTATAAAAGGCCACAGAGCAGTCAAGGGAGCTCAGTCCCAGCGCTGGCTCTGCTCTGGCTGCCGTGCGGCCTCCGTGAAGTCACTTTCCCTCTCTGGCTTCAGTCTCCACTGTAGCATGGAGGACTCACTTCCAGCTCTGAACCTCAGTCGGAGGAGAGGACGAGGGCAGAGGAAGGGAGCACAGGACCAAGCTGAGTTCATTCAAACACATCTGCCCCTAAATTGAGTCGGGGATTCTCAGACCCCATCTCCCTGTCAGTTTCAGAGGCTGTCCAGTATCAATCAATGCCAAAAATTAGCATTAAACAAAGCAGCTATATTTTCCCCCATTTCACCAGCCACTATCTTCTCTATGGACGTGTTCCATCCCAGCCCTACGAAACCTGAAGAGAAGAGGGCTCAGTGCATGGAGTGGGGTGGGATGGGGTAGGGGAGACTCCATAGCACTTTCTGAAGCTGACCCCAACCCTAGGGCAAGAGGTCTGTGGGACTCAGCAGGCAGAGCCGACCACCTGCTGACTTTGCTGAGGAGCCAAACCCAGAACCAGGAGGCTCTGAGCCAAGTACAGTCTTTTCCTGAGGAAAATCTTTGGCAGAGTTCTGAGCCTATGCCTCCACACTTGAGATAGGGGAGTAATATTTACTGAGCGCCTATGATGGGCCCAGCACGGTGGCAGCTCCTCTACAGACTCATTTAGTCTTCACAGTACCCTTCCAAGGTTAGCATTATTAGCCTTAAAGAAGAAAAATAGTAAAACTGAGGCCCAGAACCTTGTGATAACTTGTTCAAGACGTTTATCTCTCGAGTAAGAACACAAAGATTCAACTGTATGTGTCAGGGTGCAAAACTTGTGTCCACCTATGTTCTTATGCTGTACCATACCAACCCCTGTTATTAATAAAACACGTCGTAGGAATCCTGTGAAGTATAGACACCCACCCCCACCCCCCGCATATAGCCACTCACTTCCGTAAGCTCTGATCATGACCCAAATTCCTGCAGCATGTAATCCTAATGATGGCCAGTTGCATCAGCCACCCCTTTATCTCAAGGTGGCCGATCAAAGTTCAGTGCAAATTCAGGTGACTTCTGCCTAAAGTTAAAAAAAAACCTGATTCAGCCAGGTCTTTTGAAAGTTTTCATTATACAAATCAATAATCAGATCAGCAGGATACAGCCGTGAGCTTCCAAATGGTCAAGCTGAAACAGAGCTCATCTTCTTCTTTAAATTACTGTTTTATTGGAGTATAGTTGTTTTAGAACATTGTGTTAGTTTCTACTGTACAACAAAGTGAATCAGCTACACGTGTGCACATGCGTGCACACACACACACATGTTGCTCTTGTTATTTAGTTGCTAAGTCATATCTGACTCTTTGCACCCCACGAACTGTAGCCAGACAAGCTCCTCTGTCCATGGGATTTCCCAGGCAAGAATTCTGGAGTGGGTTGCCATCTCCTTCTCCAGGGGATCATCCTGACCCAGGGAGCAAACCCACATCTCCTGCATTGGCAGGTGGGTTCTTCACTGTTGAGCCACCAGGGAAGCCCCACGTATATATATATATATCTACTCATTTTTTTATTTCCTTCCCATTTACATCATCACAGAGCGTTGAGAAGAATTCCCTGACAATTCCCTGTGCTCTACAGTAGGTTCTAGTCAATAGAACCTACTATTAACTAGATAAATAGTTACCTATTTTATACATAGTTGTCAATAGTGTATACATGACAATCCCAGTCTCCCAATTCATCCTCCCCTTCTCCCCTGGGATCCATACCTTTTAAATGGGGCTCATTTTGTCCCCCTAACTAAATAGCAATGGTCAGTGAATACCTTGTCTGATGGAAACCAATCTGAAGGTCTTCTCTCCTTCACAGGGTGTTAACTGGTTCCACTGGAAGGGCCACGAGCATTCAATCCAGTTTGCTGAGATGAAGCTGAGACCCAGCAACTTCCGAAACCTTGAAGGCAGGCGCAAAAGGGCATAAGTTTCCGGGGACAACTGGGGGAGAGGAGAAGGGCCCAGAGATCGAAGATAATTTTACCAAAGCATCAGTGCGAGCAGTCCGACCGTTAAGCCACACCTGGGCGTCTGGCAGGAGCTAAAGTTGACCATGGATCGTCGGGGCCTGCAGCAGCTGGCCTCAGCCACTCCGCAATGACTTCCTTCACACCAAAGACCACAGTGTCCAGCAGGTTTCCATTCTGTTGTTTGATTCAGCAAAAGTCTTGCAGCGAAGCATCACAATGATTTTCCTTCTCTTGGGTGGCTCTGGGGATGGGAGCGGGGTAGGCTGTACAGTGGTAGTTTGTCTTAGAACCAGCTGGATTTTACACAAAGCTGTATAATTAATTATCATTATTTTTGTTAGCAGTGATTCAATGTGTGTCTTGAAGCCGTCCCTTTTTTTTACGTTCAGAAAAGCAATGCTGTTTCAGTTTTAAGGATATGATTAATATTATTAATATAATAATGCTGTTGATGATGATGTAAACTAAGGATTTTTAAAGAGATCTTCCTTTCCAAAATACATCTGGACAGTACCTGATTGTATTTTTTTTTTTTAATAAAAGCACAAGTACTTCTTAAATTTGACTGTTGGTTTTCCTTTCATTGATTGTCAAGCCTGAATTCCACCAAAGACAATGTATCTGAACAAAGTGAGAGGGGAGGGAAGGGGGAAGAAAGGAGGGGTGGTGGCCAAGAGGGAGAGGAAGAAGGAAAGAGAGCCTGCGGGCTGGGAGAGAGGAAAATAGTTTTGAATTTGAACAAGTTTGGAAAATGCTTGTAACTTAAGATTCAGGGACTTCCCTGCAGGGAACCTGGGTTCGGTTCCTGCACAGGAAACCAGAACCCCCATGCCTCAATTAAAAATCCCATGAGGTGCCACTAAGACCTGGAGCAGCCAAATAAATTAACATCTAAAAAAAAAGATTCAGCTTCCTGCTCAACACTTCCAAAACTAGCAGTTCATTATTTTAAAAGATACCTTTATACCCGTTTTCTGAAGTAATCTCCTAAATGCCACGGATGAGGTAACAACTGTGATCGAGCAAGGGTGGAAGTCCACAGAGGCTTAAGTTCTAACCTTGGCTCCACCATTCCTTAGTTCCTTAACCTCGCCAGGCCTCAGTGTTCTGATAATAAAGTGGGGATACACGGACTTCTTAATTTCATAGCATTTTTGTGGAAAATAAAAGATATCATCCCATGAGGCCCTTTGCAAGGTGCCCAGCATAAGTATGGGTGATGGCTACTACACTCAATGCATGGTGGACAGCGGGGCTCGGAGGATGGAACGACCTGTGGCGACTCTATTGTTATTGTTCAGCTCTCAGTTGTGTCCGACTCTTTGTGACCCCATGGACAGCAGCACACCAGGCTTCCCTATCCCTCACCATCTCCCAAGTTGCTCGAACTCATGTTCATTGAGTCAGTGATGCCATCCAACCATCTCACCCTCTGTCGTCCCCTTCTCCTGCCTTCAGTCTTTCCCAGCATCAGGGTCTTTTGCGCATCAGAGTCTTTTCCAATGAGTCTTTCAGTCAGGTGAACTCTTTGCATCAGGTGGCCAAAGTATTGGAGCTTCAGCTTCAGCATCAATCCTTCCTGTGAAGATGCAGGGTTGATTTCAGTGGCTACCAGCCCAGTTAATAGTAGAACTAGGATTTAAACTCAGGTTTTCTGGGCCTCATGTCCTTGCTCTCCCCCAAGTCCCTGATGACACTCCCTCCTTCCCTGGCATACATGTGCCACGGTGCAGAATGAGGGGTGTGGGAAAGCCACCAGGATCCGTCATTAGGCTCATACGACCTGAAGTCTTGGGGACAATGTCTCCTAGGAATGTCCCCTTCTCCCCTGCTCGAGGCCCCCTAAAAGGAAGAGAGCCCTGCGTCACCCAGTTTGGTCTGAATACCTCTAGTGATGGAGGGGACTCACTGCCCAGAACAGCAGACCTGTTTGTACTCAGACAGTGTGAGTCAGAACCACACATTACACATTTCTCTTTTCAAACAGGGATTGGGGGTGGAGGGAGGGGGCGATTCTCCGTTCATTCTCTTAGGGGTTTTCAACAAATCGACTTTATTTAATGGAAATGTTTGGGCTGATAGGCCTCACTCAAATGGAATGTGATGGCTCAGAAAGGAGAATCAGAGGAATTTATGGCTCCAGCCAGATCCTTTGCTGCTGAGTTTATCTTGCTTTAATAAATGCTGTCATGTTATATACACAGTTTGCTCTTCCAGATCATAAGACTTGTTGCCTGCAAGCCAGCCATAGAACACTAGCCTTGCTGTGTAAACCCAAATAAACCGGCTCCCTGGAACAACCAAGCCTTACGTGGGGGGTTTAACTCTCTACTGACTGCTGACTCGGAAGTCCCTGAGCCTCAGCCTACCCCTCCCAAGAAAGATAGATACAGTAAGCTGGTAAGATGTTCCCCAGAAGCTACACAAGAGTCAAAGTCTCTTGGTGAAGAGGCCACATCAAACAAGAGTCCTTATCCATGGCCTTCGGAAGATTGCAGTTGTGTCCACTTGGGGACTAGGTGGGCAGAAGGCCTGAGGCCATGGCATTCAAAACCTCCTCAGTGGGTCTCTGCACTCCACAAGTACTTGTCTGAAGTGTGAGTTCAGTATTTCTTAAACACATCTTTCAGTGACTGGCTCGGTGGCTTTGTTCAAGTACCCACCTCCATCTTGAAAGGTCCTGTGAAATCCTATTCCCCTCTCAAGGTGCGAGCCCGCTTCCCCTCCCATGATGCACTCTGTAGCTCTCCATCATAAACGCACTTCCAGGGTGTTTGGTCTTCTCTTTGCCCTTCCCCATCTGCTCTGCTCCCTGCTTCCTGCTCTGTACCCTAAAGACCACCCTTCAAGAATGAGACCAATGGACTCCCGTGCCCCCAGGCTTCTGGCAGGCAGCACAGGGACATGGAAGGAAGGAGACTGGTGGAGAGGGGTGGGGGATGAGTCAGGGAATTCCTTTTCCAGAGCCATCTCTAGGCCATTGTGGAGGGCTGGTCATCAAGATGGATGCGAGTTTCCCTTAGAGGAGTCTCAGCCCCGCATCAACTGTCTCTACACAAAGCCCTCTACAAGTTTCAGATAACTGGTCCCCCTACTTGCCCCTTCCAGCAGCGATGACCTCTGCGCATCAGCTGCTACTAGACCTGGGGAATCGTGCTGGCCCCTATGGTCCTCCTCCAGCCGGCCACTGGAAACAGTCCCTCTGCCTCAACTTTTCTGGGGCACCGTGACAGGCGCACCCACTCCTGGGGACACCCGGACACCCTGCACCGCACAGTCGCCCGCCATTTCTACTCACGCCTCTCCCCCTGTAGGTACAGTCGCCCCCCACTTCTACTCACGCCTCTCTCCCTGTAGCTACAGTCGCCCCCCACTTCTACTCACGCCTCTCTCCCTGTAGCTACAGTCGCCCCCCACTTCTACTCACGCCTCTCTCCCTGTAGCTACAGTCGCCCCCCACTTCTACTCACGCCTCTCTCCCTGTAGCTACAGTCGCCCCCCACTTCTACTCACGCCTCTCTCCCTGTAGCTACAGTCGCCCCCCACTTCTACTCACGCCTCTCTCCCTGTAGCTACAGTCGCCCCCCACTTCTACTCATGCCTCTCTCCCTGTAGCTACAGTCGCCCATCATTTCTACTCACACCTCTCTCCCTGTAGCTACAGTCGCCCACCATTTCTACTCACGCCTCTCTCCCTGTAGCTACAGTCGCCCACCATTTCTACTCATGCCCCTCTCCTTGTAGCTACAGTCGCCCCCCACGTCTACTCATGCCTCTCCCTGTAGCTACAGCCGACCACCATTTCCACTCACGCCCCTCTCCCCATAGCTACAGTCACCCACCATTTCTACTCACGCCTCTCTCCCTGTAGCTACAGCCGCCCACCATTTCTACTCATGACCCTCTCCCATAGCTACAGTCGCCTCGCCATTTCTACTCGCGCCTCTCTCCCTGTAGCTACAGTCATCCGGTCATTTCTACTCACGCCTCTCTCCCTGTAGCTACAGTCATCCGGTCATTTCCACTCACGCCTCTCTCCCTGTAGCTACAGTCGCCCGCCATTTCTACTCACACCTCTCTCCCTACACTGCTAGTCGCCCACCACGTCTACTCACGCCTCTCTCCCTGTAGCTACAGTCACCCGCCATTTCTACTCACGCCCCTCTCCCTGTAGTGGACGCTGGTCATTTAGTGACTTCCCAGAATCTCAACTCCTTTCTAGTTTGGGAGAATCTCCCACTGGATGCGAACCCTACCTCCCACCATGGAAGCCAGAAGGGGAAATACTCTGCCCTCACCCCGCGGGAGCAGGGTTTGGGCACACAACCTGAGCACGGCCCCCCGGACACCTGTGGGGCATCTGCCCTTCAGCAAGGAATGCAGGCCAGGAGCCCCTGAGCTGCGTCCCCACAACCACCTTCAGCGTCCGCCCGCAGAGCCCCATCCTTTGGGACCACGATCCAGCCCACCCTCTCCCCTTCTCGGTTTGCCCCGCCCCCGCCCCCCTCCTTTCCAGCACACCCGGCCAGCCCCAGAGTATCCAGGGGGTTCCCTGGGGGCTCCACTGATGGGCTCTCGTCTCCCGAGATTCTTGTTTCCCTTTTCATTTAAAAGTCCGTGCTGAGTAACCCACACATGCCCGGCGCTAAGTGAACAAACCAGCACGTGTCCCGCCCTCACGCAGTCTGCATGCCACCTTCATGCCAGGAAGAGGCTGGCGTTATGGGTTATACATTCACATGAAACAAGCAAATGTGTTACTGCAGATGGAAGGCACACTCTGGAAGCAAACACAAGAGACTAGCAGAACATCTAGCCGGGACCGGACTAGGGTGGCTTCCCTGAGGAAGGGCCCGTGAATCACAACCTGCATGCTGAGCAGGAGTTGACCAGTGAGAGAGGGGGCGGAGGCAGAGGGCAGCGCATTCCTAGAGGCCCCGAGGCTGCCAGGCTGCTCAGAAAGAAAGCCAGAGGCCCGGGAGCAAGGGAGGCTCTGGCAGCAAAAAGAACCCAATTCCACAGGTTCTTTGGGTCCAGAATAAGACCCTGCTCTTTTCCCTGAATGCAATGGGAAGCTATCAAGGAATTTTAAGCAGAGGAGTATAATGTTCATGTCTGGTTTTTTTTATATATCTTTTTGAGAATGAAATATTGCCATGTGCAGCAACCTGGATGGACTTAGAGATTATCACACTGCACGAAGTAAATTAGACAAAGACAAATATCACATGATGTCACTTATACATGGAATCAAAAAGAAAGAAAGAAAGAACTTTTTTCCAAAACAGAAAGAGACTCACAAACATAGAAAACAAATTATGGTTATCAAAGGGGAAACAGGAGTGGAGGGAGGGATAAATTAAGAGGTTGGGATTGACACATGCACACTGCTCTGTATCAAATAGATAACCAACAGGACCTACTATATAGCACAGGGAACTCTGCTCAATATTCTGTAGTGACCTATAAGGGAAAGGAATATGGAAAAGAACTGCTGCTGCTGCTAAGTCACTTCAGTCGTGTCCGACTCTGTGTGACCCCATAGACGGCAGCCCACCAGGCTCCGCCATCCCTGGGATTCTCCAGGCAAGAACACTGGAGTGGGTTGCCATTTCCTTCTCCAGTGCATGAAAGTGAGAAGTGAAAGTGAAGTCACTGAGTCGTGTCCAACTCTCAGTGACCCCATGGACTGTAGCCCACCAGGCTCCTCCGTCCACGGGAGTTTCCAGGCAAGAGTACTGGAGTGGGGTGCCGTTGCCTTCTCCGTGGAAAAGAACACACACGTGTAAATGAATGAGTAAATGTGTGAATCGCCAGGCTGTACAATTAACACAATACTGTAAATCAATTATTCTTCAATTAAAGAAAAAAATCTTTTTGCTGCAATTTGTACTTGGGCTGGAAGTACAGATGGGAGAGAGCTGTAAGAAGGTCACTGCAGGAGGCCAGGTTAAAAGTGAAGGAGTTTGCGTAAGTGTGTCCCTATTAATAGACACGAAGCATATGGTTCTGAGAGATGTTTAGAAGGGGAAATCCATAGGGCTTGACGTCTCAGCAAGTTTATCCGTGTCTGCTGCACTGCTGTTTAATCACTAAGTCCTGTCTGACTCTTTGCAGCCCCCATGGACTGTAGCCTGCCAGGCTCCTCTGTAAATAGAATTTCCCAGGCAGGAATACTGGAGTAGGTTGCCATTTCCTTCTTCAGGGGAATCTGCCCAACCCAGGCAACTTGTGTCTCCTGCTTGGCAGGTAGATTCTTTACCACTGGGCCACCAGAGAAACCCTGCTTCATTGAGACAACAGGGAAAATCCCCTGTAGGAATTGAGGGCAGCTCAAAACAGGCGTGTTATTCATGTCTACACCCCTGTTTTTGAGGTGCCTTCGATTCCTACAGGGGATTTTCCCTGTGGTCTCAGTGAAGCCAGACTAATTAAGGATGTGGCGAGCTGGAGTCAAGGTTCCATTAGCTCCCGGAACAGGGAGGGCTGCAGGGCCTGGGAGTGCTAGGGCATTGCTCTTCAGCCTTGAGGTTGCTGTGGCTAGCATGGGGACCGTGGTGATGCCAGGGCAAGCTGAGGCTGGACACCATGGGTGAAGGCATGCAGGGCCTCACCTTGAAGGCTTTGCATCTTCTGGACAGAGCTGAGAGTGCCGGAGGTGTTTAGGCCAAGAGATACATAACCAGCGTTACCCTTGAGAAAGTTTGCGCCTGCACTACAATGGCATCTGTCTGTCCACTTTTGTCCACTGGGGCCCTGGACTCCTGCTGCCTGCCCCTTGCCAGGATTTGGGTGCTGTGGTACATCAGGAGCCAGCAGAGGGCTCACTCCCTCGTCCTCCTCCCTGCCCAGAAAGTGTTCGTCGCTCAGTTGTGCCCAACTCTTTTCAACCCCAGAGTAGCCCACCAGGCCCCTCTGTCCATCAAATTCCCCAGGCAAGAATACTGGAGTGGGTAGCTATTCCCTACTCCAGGGGATCTTCCCAACCCAGGGATCAACCTGGGTCTCCTGAATTATAGGCAGATTCTTTACCGTCTGAGCAGAAGAATGTAGATAGAGCTGGGAAGGGGAACAGGGAGAAGCTGTCCTCTTGAGACTCGCTCCAGCCTCACCAAGACTGGAAAATAGATTGCAAGATGTTACAGAAAGAAGACACACACAGAGACACACATCAGTTCAGTTCAGTTCAGTCGCTCAGTCGTTTCCGACTCTTTACACACAGTCAAAACTAGTAGCTCCCACAATTAGACAAGCACATTTGCAGTTACAGATAAAGTTGTCTGTCAGAGCTCTGAGATGACCTCTCCAAGGTCACCAGACCTGAAAGGCCAGAGCTGGGACTGAAGCCTGAGTCCGTGGGCCCCGGGATGCAGCACCTTGAGGCGCATCCATCCATCCAACCATCCATCTGCAGATCTAGCCTGTCTCCACTTTTCCGCTCAGCACACACAGAACACCTGCCATTTGCCAGTGCCCTCACAGCACTCACAGCTTGCAGAGCTGATGTGAACATAACAGCTTCTTCAAGTGGTCATGTTTGTAGTCAGGGCTGAGCTTGAATTCCAAGTTTTCCAGTTCCTGAATGACCTGGATCTAGGTACTTAATTTTGTTGAGCATCCCTAAAAACGAGAATAAAAAGGACATATGCTGATGAGAATTGGTGACTATTTAAAGGGCTTCCCTGACGGCTCAGATGGTAAATAATCTGCCTGCAATGTTTTATGGGCAGCGCCTGACCTGGAGAAAATGCCCACGCAGATGATTCTTTAACATTGAAAGATTTTTGTCCAAAGCCGAGCACCTGGGTGAAATACTGCAGTCAACCAGCAGATGGCAGCCTCCCCCGGCTTTAGGAGAGCGCTTGGGGCGAGGGGCTCCCAGACTCACAGGACACTCTCAGGAAAACTCCTTCTCCACTACTACTCTAGTCCCTCTTTCCAGGAGAGGTTCACACCCAGTCAAAGGCAGCAAGGCACGGCAGGCGCCCCTCTGCCCTCACCTCCCCCTCTGCTATAGAGAGCCTCCCATCAACAACCACAAACCCTCTTGCTCATCACCTCTTGCAAAGTACACTGTGTGGGGAGATGCGCAGAACAGGGTGGGGACAGGGAGGGAAGGTTATGGCCCATATGTCCAGTCCCCACTCGGATTCTGCCAGGACCCCCGGCGAGGACCCCACTTCCCCGTATATATGCTTCCATACGTATAGATGTCCCATCACTAGTTAACTTTTGCATGCTAGTACCCGATTGCTGCTTGTGAAGGCCAAGCTCGTGTGGTTTGCCCCAGGCCTTGCAGCTGCAAGACTTCTGTCCTCCTTCCTGACCGCTTCTCCCTGCAGACAGAGGGAGGCTCTTCTAGATTGGAGACTAACACCTGCCGCCTTAGCTGCTATTGTTTTACTCGTAGCCTCTAAAGCCTGGTTTAGACAGCAATCACTCCAGACTATCCTGAGCAGCTTGGGCAGTGTTGAAAAGGAAGCCAAGGTCCCTCTGTCCCAAGGCCTGGCCACCCAGGGCCATCTTCCTGAAATGCTGAGCTGCTTTCCTCTGCTTAAAAGCCTCCAGAGCTCAGCTTCGGGCTTAGAGCAGAGCCAAGGTGTCACAGTGGCCTCCGAAGCCCTGAGTGATCTGTGTCCCAATGCTTCCCTGGCCTCAGCTCTTTTATCCTGATCACAGGATGTTCTGACACACTGTTCTCCTGCTGCTCTGTGAATCCAGCAATCAGCGATCGCTCTCCCACTGTAGACCCTCGGCCTGGAATGTTCCCCACCCACCCAGGCATGGCCCACTGGCGCACGTCCTTCAAGTGTCCTCCCAATGTCATCTCGATGAGCCTTTCCCTCACCTCCTACATAAACACACGTGTGCTCTCCCACCCCCAGGACTCTATTTTTCTCCATAGCGTATATTTCCACTGAACATGCTACTGGTCTACTTACTTGTGTATGTTTTCTAGAAATCAAGCCTCATGACAACAGGGACTTCAAATGCATTTCCCTTCTGCTGTATTTCAGCACCTAGAATGGAGCCTGTTCCGTTGTTTCTCAATCATTACACGATAATGGAATATATTTGATCAGACCTAGGAGGACAGGTCTTGAAGCCTCATCTTATTTTGCTATTCAGTTCACTGACTTTGTTTCCAGATCATCATTATAAGTGGAAACAAACAAACTCAGAAAAGAAGTAATTTCTCCCAAGTGGCCAGACAGTCAATATGGATTTGAACTCAGTTCCTGTTCACCCACTTCTTTATCTCACTGCGTCAGAATCTAATGGTGGGATTTTAAGAAACAGGAAAGGAATTGCTCGATCAGGAGCCCCAGGCAGCAGCCTCTCCTGTAATTATGGGATGAGACGGATCACAGCCAAGGAGGGAGAAATCCAGCAGGACATTCAGAGAAGAAACCACCAGAAATATCAGTCCTTTCAAAGACAGAGCATTACACGTGCCCCGGGAGAGTGACTTCTCCAGGGCCTTTCCATGCACGGGGCCTCTTGGAGAGCATCCTCCAGTTTTGGACAGAGGCCCCACCACCCCACCACGCTGAGAGCCTTCCTTTCTCAAGGGCTGATGGGAAGTGAGCAAAAGCAGCTGACTTCTCAAGTTTTTTTTTTTTATTTACAAGCATTAACTTTGAAGGGTTACTAAAATAGAAAGAAAGATAGGGAATTTTCCAGGTATGGCTGGAACATCACTGAATTGAATTGACTTAGGTGTGGGTAAAAAAGCTTATCCAAAAGTACCTCTGCTTTCCAGAGCAAAATGAGGCCTAGATTACCCCAATTACCTCAATGCCCCCAGGGCACTGAGCATCTCTGTAGCTGTACTTTCCCACAATCAAGAACTTCTAAGCAGTTGGCGAAAGGCAGAGTGCAGCAGGTCCCAGGTGTGGAAACAGAATTTGAGAGACAAAGACACAGCAGACCCAGCTCAGTGGAGGCAAAAGACTGCACCTGGACACCCTTCAGGTTATCCACCTCCACCCCAAATCCCAGTGCAAGGCAGCAAGGGACTTCCGACTCAGTTAGCTCACAGCGTTGGCTTCAGAGCAAGCTGAGAATTCCGTGAGGGCGTGGACTGTTCTTCCGTGTTCACATCTGTAGGAAACAGAGTTTCAACACAGCAGCTGCACAATTAAGGTCTGTTTATTAAGGAATTTGTTTATAATAAGGGCTTTTCCAGTGGTTCGGGGGTAGAGAATCTGCCTGCAATGCAGGAGACTTGCAGGGGGATGTGGGGTCGATCCCTGTGTTGGGAAGATTCCTTGGAGAAGGAAACAGCAACCTACTCCAGTACTCCTGCCTGGAAACCTCCATGGACAGAGGAGCCTGGTGAGCTACAGTCCACGGGATTGCAAAGAGTCAGGCACAACCGAGTGACTAAAGAACAGCAAGTATATAACAGCTGCCTGGAAGTTACTGGAAGAATTGTGAGGTGACAAACAGGCCCATTCGAAAAGGTTGCACTCAATTAATAGATGTTCCATAATATATTTGTCATTTTTTTTCTTAATTTACTTTTGGCTGTTCTGGGTCTTCACTGATGCTCAGGCTACTCTCTAGTTGCAGAGACCAGGCTTCTTACTGCATCTGGTGGAGCACGGGTTCCAGGGTGTGGGCTCAGCCGTCCTGGTGCCTGGGCTTTATTGCTCCTCGGCCTGAGGGATCTTCCAGGACCAGGGATCGGAACACGCGTCCCCTGTATTGCAAGGTGGATTGCGAACCACTGAACCACCAGGAAAGTCCCAATCAATCTTTCAGTTTTCGAATGCTGCATATTGAGACAATCAGGATCCTGAGAATTCTAGAATCCCCAGCTCTTTAGACAAAGAAAATTGGAACAGCCCCTGCTCACTGCTACAAGGGAGAGACCCTCTGTTTCCAACTCTCTAAAGCTCTGTCATGGAAAGGACAGAGCAGACTTACTCTGTTAGGTGACAGAAGAAGAATGCAAGTCCAACAGTGAAATCTACATGGGGACAAATGGCCCTCACATCATGAAAGAAATTCTAGTGACCAAAGCCACCCAGAGAACAGGCAGTCACAGAAGCAGTGAGCCCCCGACAGTGGAGGCATCCTACAGTGAGCCCCTGACAGTGGCCAGACATTAAACAGAGTAGTGTAAGGTCCTTTCAGCCCCCAAATGGACTTTGCACCTCTGGTTCAGCTACAAGGCATCTAGAATACTTCTACTTCAGGCTTTCAGACTCCATCCTGAGGCTCTAATACAACAAAAGGAAGGGCTATCAAGAAAGAGTGAAGACACCACGAAACACAGATGTTGGTCTTATGAAGAAGGTGGCCCCTTGGGGAGACAGAGGGGTAAAAGAAAAGTAGTGCTGACTGGCCCTTCCTCCAAGGAACACCATGGTGGGGGAGTTATATTTGCAAGCTGGCAACACTACGAACCTCCTAAGAATTCTGGGTTTAATTAGTTTCTCCGAGCCAGCTCCTTATAGGAAGAGAAACCTGCAGCTCCAGCTCTGACTTGTCACCAGAGAACTCACTGCCTCCCCGGGCCAGGACTTTGCTACAAGGGATTGCTCCAGGCCAGATTTCACTTTCTAAACTTCTCTTGGGAAATTACTGGAGGCTTGTTCAGAGACACAGTCTCTATAAAGGAGATCTTCAGTATAAAAAGTAATTAACATTATCATTCAGCTCCCTTTCGCAGTTACACTTCACTCTTCTCCACTTAACCTAAACACCAAGAGCATTCAAATGGAATGTAAATGGCTTCATGGACAGAATATAATACATGTTTTTAATACTAAGGCTTGAGATTGATTATAACAAGGCCACTAGGCAAGGAATTAAAAAAAAAAACTGCCTCCCCAACCAGATTGCAGATGTGGTGAGGGCAGGAATCACTTCTTAGCAGAATCAGGCACGGAAGACAGAGATGTGCTACATCGATGAACAAACCGATTGATTGATGGTTTCAAGTTCTAGTTCTGCCACAGAACCAGCTATGTGATCTTGGTTAAGCTACGTAACTTCTCTAAGCCTCGAACGCTTTGATCCATAAATCAGAAATAATAACAGCTACCTCAGATGACTACGACAAATGCAACAAGATGTATGAAGTGTCCCAGAAAGTGTCTGGCACAGACTCGGTGCTGAGTAAATGGCCTCCTGCTGCTGCTCCCTAGGACCACACTGTACGCACACGGTAACTGGCTACTGAGCATCTGCCTGGCTGGTGTACAGATGGGACTCATGTGGATTGTTGCAGTTAACTCAGGAATAGCAGACAGGTGCGTTCATGGGCCCTAGGTTCAGGCAGCTGCTCCATGGAAGAGTCTGGGGCAGAGGGAGGGAAGGAGATCTAAAATTGAAGTGTACGTCTGCTGGGTGAGAGGCAGCTAACACTCATAATGTGTTTCTCACTTACACGATGATTTTTAATTTAGTATTTCAGCTCCAAAAAGCAAAGCCCCTGGATCTTCCAGAGGAGTCACGTAAATTCACACGTTTGACAGCTTTTCTTTAGTAAAACTGGATACACAGCCACAGTAAACTCCACTCATTTATACGTAAAGGAACCACATAATAGATTCCTATTGTGTCTGACCCCACGCCCCTCCCTGCCCCTAGTGAGTTCATTTCTGCAAATGAATGTGTACCTGAGGTTGTGATCAGGAAGGGAAACACATGTCATCTGGCATGTTCCCTCACTGTCTAAACTGCGAGTAAATTAAAGACAAGTTCATTGGCCACTGTTCAAATCATCACGGCTCAGGTCTGAAGCATAATCTACTCCTTCTAGATCCTTCCTGTTTCCTTTTGCATCCAAGTGACTCAATTTTGTTTCTGTTTAACCCATAGGTAGGTAGGCCTAGTTGCTAAGTTGTGTCCGACTCTTGCGACCCCATGGACTGTAACCTGTAGGGCTCCCCCGCCCATGGAATTTCCCAGGCAAGAATACTGGAGTGGGTTGCCATGTCCCTCTCCAAGGGATCTCCCCAAGCTAGGGATTGAACCTCGGGGTCCTGCACAGCAGGCAGATTCTTTACCGATGGAGCCACCAGGGAAGTATAAACCATCACAAATCTCTCTGCAGAAAAGTAAGATAGAAGATAACTAAAATTAAAAAGTGCACATCAGCTCCCAACATGGGCTCCTCTGGTTTGAAAATACTTGATTTCTCTCCCTCAAATTCACCATCCTTAAATGATTGATGATGCCAAAAATAATATCATCAAACACTTGAAACAGCTCTAGATATACGCCAAGTACAATTGTAAGTGCTTCTCAGGTAGAAACGCATGTAACTTTCACACACACACATGCACACACGCACAAGTCCTAGGAGATAAGTAATGCCAGTGTCCATTATCCAGAGGAGGAAACTGAGACACAGAAACACTAGGTAACTTCAAAACTACACTCGAGGCGGTGGTTTACTTAGAGCAATTAGAATTAGAATGGAGCACTTTAACTTAGAACCTCATCACCCAGGAATCATGATGACGGCTGTGGCCAGATCAGTCTGCCCTCTCTATCTACAGTTCCACATTCCCAGATTCAACCAACCATGGATCCAGCAGGACATATTTATTGGAAAAAAAAAAAAAATCCCTGTATACAAGAGGTGAACAGTTCAAACTCCTGTTGTTCAGAGGTCAGCTGGACACTTGATACACTGCAAAGGCTGGCCATGGAGCCGGCCCACACTGTGGACCTTGCTTTAAGGGTAAAGGAGTACGTCTTTCCTCTACCGCTCAAGCTTACTCTCGGGAACTGCACAACCCAACTGTACAAACAATGAAAGCGGTTGTTGGTTGTAACTGAGTCAGAAGGGAAGGAGACCCGTACGCGTAAGGGCCCGCGACCTACTGTTTTCTCTGTCTCCCCGGCCGACACATTATTCTGCAGGCTCTTCCTGACTTGAGGCCTGTCTCCCAGCGTGGGGAATGGAGACAGGGATCTCGAGGTCCTTGAGAAAGGAACACCTGAGCTGGCCTACAGAGCAGTGACCACTCTCATCTGGGGCTTGGAAAACTACAGTCACTAGATGGCAGGGCCCTGCTCTTCTGCATTTCAGAATTCTAGGGGCCACGTCAGGCCACTTCCCCTTTGGACCAAGACTCAAAAAGAGACTCTTTCCTGGTCTTAAAATCCCGTTACCTTCAGGGTTTCAAAATGACCTACAGGATAGAAATGTGTCTTCACTGAGGTGTGTACACAAGTCGTCACTTCTCCCAACCTTGAATGACATCACTGGTGTGGTTACAGTGAGGGAGACAAACCCAGAGATGGGAAAGTGCCCTTCAAATGACAAAGCAGAACTAGAAAGTACGTCTTGTCCTTCCCCAAGGGATTCCTGCCCGCCTGGCTCTGTCTGTGGAAATAACACCGGACCTTCAGTCTCCTCCTGAGTTCCCACTTCCTACTGCCTGGTTAGTTTTTGCTAGGTGCTTACCTCGCCTGGGTTCCTGACTCTGACATTCCCTACCCCAATATTTGGCAATCAATCAAAGCCTTAGCACTCCTTTGGCACCTTCTCCTGGGCCAGCACTGACATTTGACCCCTAGTTTTCTGTAAAGATGAAGAAGGAAATGGCAACCCGCTCCAGCATCCCATGGACAGAGGAGCCTGTGGGCTACAGTCCATAGGGTCGCAAAGAGTCGGACGCGACTGAAGCAACTTAGCACACACACATACTTCTGTAAAGAGGGCTTCCCGTAGTGCTGCTCGTGTTAAAGAACCCATCTGCAAATGCAGGAGACTAAGAGACATGGGTTCAGTCCTTGCATCAGGAAGATCCTCTGGAAGAGGGCACAGCAACCCGCTCCAGTAGGCTTGCCAGGAAAACCCCATGGACCGAGGAGCCTGGTGGGTTACAGTTCATAGGGTCACAGAGTCAGACACGACTGAAGTGACTCAGCACACATGTGCTTTTGTAACCACCCCAATCCAAGCCTGGCGCAGGTCTTGTGTGAACCTGTCCCAACACCCAGACAACCTATCTAGGCTAGTAGGTTTTCAGCTCCACTGGCCAGTCTGCCAGAGAAGGGTCTGGAAGGGAAAATGGGGAGTGGAGTAATCACAGCTGGGCACCTTCAGATAGGATGCTAGGAAAGCCTCTTTCGAGAAGGTGACTTTTGAATCTAGACCATAGAGTGAGCAGGGCATGGGCAGAGTGGAAGGCCCCGAGTGAGAAGCAGCTTGCTGAGCTGCTCCCGCGGGCTCTGCCTGTATCCGACATCCTCCAGCCATCAGGGTGGCTGCCGTGGGCTGCTGTCCCTCAAGCACGCGCCTCTAAGTCTCCCACCCTCTGCCTCAGGGCTTTCTTCAGAGCCTGGGAAGCCTCCTGGGGTCTAACTCAGGGATGTTTCCGAAGTGGGAGGTGGGATTGCCCTGAGAAGCTCTGACATCCCAAGTGGGATGAAGACAGCGCTACAACCTCTCCTTCCCCGGGACAATTTGGAGGCGCAACCCACAAGGCTTCTCACAGGAGCCCCGGTGGGATGGAGCCACAGCTGCCCAGGGCAAGAACTGCAGACCAGAGGCCATGCTGGTCCTCCTGCCACATCTGGCCCACACCCTCACGCCTGCATCCTGGGACCAGCTGCAGAGCTCTCCTCTCAGGCTTGGCCTCGGGCCTGCCCGACTGAGGCGGTGAAGCTCAGGGTGGCTGTAATGAGGAGCAGGAGGGCCGTCTCAGACCGGGTTTGTGAGCTTGACACAAGCCGGACTGTGAACAGGCCGTGGGGAGGTTCTAGATTTCAGGCTGAGCCGCCCGGTGGTCAGGACGGAGGAGCTCCGCCTGGGAACAAGCCCACCAGCCATGGTGGCTGGGGCGGTCCCGCCTTGACTGGATCCTCTGAGAAGCCCGCTGAGATGCAGGGAAGGAATTGGGACAGACAGGGAGGGGACACTGAGGCAAAAGTCCGCTTATTGAAATGGGGCCACCCGGGAAGCCACAAGGTAACGTTCTGACTCAGCCCTTACACAAGTGCCCAGAACTCGTGTCTCTAGCATGTTGGACATGGCATGAAAAGAACCGCAGCTTTCCTGACTGCTGCCTCCTTTCACTCTGCTCAGCAGTTTTCATAATGAGACTCTTTCGTTCTCATAACGGCCATGTAAGGCATTCTCCCTGTGGTGTAGATGAGGAAAGTGAGCCCACTGAGCGCTACAGCCTGAGACTCTGGATTCCCAATTCCATGCAACAGGCCAACCAACTACCCTTCAAGCCTCCAAGGACACGGCAGCCCGGCTTAAAGGTCAACCCCTGACCCCACGGCTGTAAGCTTGGTGGCTCCAGGTGGCAGGGGCGAGAGAGCTGGGAACTGATTGCCTGTGTCCACATGCACACATGCAGCTCATGGAGACACAGCGTTTGGGGAGAGGTGATCCCCTGTGGCTCTAATGCAGCGGTGGTGACCAGGCCCGAGGCAGTCACACCGCAGCTCTCTTTCCATCCATGAGTGGGGTTTCTCAGATCTCCTTTCAGGGTCTGAAGTAAAGAGGTTCCAGGTCAGGGTGGACAGGCTGCTGAGTTCTCTGTCACTTGGAGAAGAAACCACAGCCAGGTTCCATCTGCGGGCACACACCTGTTTATAAAACATATTCCAGGGCTTGAACTCTCAGGGCTGCAGGGGGAAAGAACAGACTGCGTGGTTCCCATTCCTGAGAGGAGTGAACAGGATCAAGGACACTGAGAGGAAGGACAGTGTGGTTGAAATACTAGCCCTGGGCCATGGGGCCAGGAACACCTCCTCCAGCCCTGCTATGCCCCTGACTGGCCTGGACTCACGGCTCCCTTTACTCACCTTGGACACTGATGTTGCAGGCTGGGGGTGGGAGATGGAAGAATCTGCAGACGAAGGAGCTGACTCCCCCAACAACCCCAGACAGCAGAGACCAAGCCCACCCAGCAGGAGCATCGGGCCATGACATGATCATCATAAATCGGTACAGCATCTTGCCACATGGCGTCATGGTGTCTGCTGTGGCAGTGAGCCAGCCCTGGCCAGTACCATCTCACGCTGTCAAGACAGCTTTCTCCTTGGCCTGAGTCCAGAGAACTCAGTGTGGGCATCTGGCACTTACAAGTTGGACTTTCCTGCAGGAGTGTTCCCCGGCTTCTGTGGTATTTGCTCCTGCCCCCAGGCCTTTCCCCGTGCCCTTTTGCTTCGGCCCTAAGATCAACGAGACTGTAAAGCCGTTCGCCACCCGCTCTCTCCCCTGTCAGAGAAGAGCCAAAAGTCAGATCAAAGGGCTCCAGACCTACACGCAGGAGACTGGTATTAACTTTAGCCTGGCTTCTAATTCACCACGTCACTTGTAGCCTGTTTCCTTGGCTCCTTGGTCTAGCTTTCCCATTATTATGGAAATTACAGGGTTAGCTTCACTAATACCAAAGCATCTTGCTCACTTTTAAATCCTAATATGTATATTCAAGGCCCAAGACAGAAAGATGTAGGTTAATTAGTCAAAGCTGTGGGATAATTAATGAAGGTGATTTCCCCAGGCTTTGAGGGAATTAAAAAAAAAAAAAAAAAAGATTGAGTTGAGGTGGAGAGAACTGTCAGCTGATGTCATGCTGATGAAGGATCAGAGCAGTTCCTATTAGCAAGTCCCAGTGCTGGAGAGGCAGAGGAAGAGCGGCAGGGCCACAGGCTGTGGGGTCGCTACTCTTGCACATCGGGCCCGTAAGGGGGACTTGAACAGAAGCGCTGAGACACCGCAATAGTTGACTGACAGCTAATAGGTCTACACAGTGAGTAATCGGTGAGAAGCACTGGACAAAGGGATGACTCACATCCTGGCTGGGACGGAGCAGGACAGTGAGAGGCTTCATCATAATGGCGAGCAAATGAAAACTTATATAAATTGCTCATTTCTGGAATTTTCCATCTAGTAGCTTTTGGACCATCATGGACCACAGGTAAAGTGAAACCACAGAAAGCAAAACCACAGGTCAAGGCAGACTACCATACAGAGATATCCACTGAAATCTGGCTGCACATTTTAAAGTAAGGAGGAAAACAAAACACCTATCAACAGGAAAGTAAATAAAATGTAGCAGCTGAATAACTAGAATCATTAAAACGCAGTCTCGTTAAGAATGAATGAAAAATGCAGTTATTGAATTATATATACAGCTGGGTACCATCTGGTTGTATTTTAAAACACATACACAATATTTTGTATTTTTCATGGAGGTATGCATTTGTATAGATAAAGATATTTTCCGGTGGACAAGAACACACATCAAACTCGTGAACCTGGTTGCTTCTGGGCTGGGGAAGACAGGAAGAAAACGGGTCTAGGGATAAGGGTAAAGTGGGACTGTAATTTCATCCATGGTGTTTCACGTGTGTCTAGAAATCTAGAAACAAATATGACAAGGCCTTAGCATTTGTTACTCTGGGTAGTGGTAATACATGTGATATTATTCTTTATACCTTTCAATATTTTTTTTTCTCAAAATAAAAGTAATGGGAAGTGTAGCAACATTGTAGAAGAATGATGGGCATGTCCCTCCTTCAGTTTGCCTACGCTGACCTTGGAGTCAACATCAGCTTTGAAATGTGTTGCTTTCTCTAATGAACCCAGAGATCTAATCTTCAAGCTAGTGAGCCGATAAAAATGTGGACTTTAAGTTTAATATAATTTACACTTAATTTGCACCAGTAATTGAAATATTAATAAATGCTTTAGAAACTTCTCAGTTTCTCTACAAGAGAAAGGTCCAGTCTCTAAAGTGATGGTTTCACCCTGCCATCCCCAATTCTTCTTCAGGATGACGCCTAGGTGTGGCTTATGGAACCTTAGGATGGAGGGGAAACACTGGAGCCCCAAGGCACAAAGCCTGCTGGAGGCTGGTATCAGAAGAAACACCACTGATCTCCCTGGTTCCAGACTGACCTTGTAGCGCTTACAACCGAAGTATGAAACACGTGCATTTGGAGGTCTGTGTGTGTCTCTCTCTCTTTCTCTGCTTGGGCAAAGTCTGGTAACTCAGCCCTACCAACTCTACGCCTTTCTGAGGTCTGGCTGTGAGTTCACCGGACCTCAGATCCAGTGGTTTGTCATCTCTGCAGTTCTCCATAGAACGATCCTGGTCCTGCTAGAAAGGATCTGCTAACTCGTCCCCGGCCCCAGCACCTAGCTACTGGGAGCTGGTGAACAGCACACAGGACCCACGAGAACCGGAGCACACAGGAACCAAAGGCAGCGTGAGAGGATGAGCCCCGGGGCCTCCCAGACGCCGCCCTGCTGTGTTCCCTGGCAGATCTCTGCCCTTGTGTTTGTCTGATATCCCGCGAGGCAGTTCTGTCGGCAGTTCCCCAACCAGAGAGGGGAAATAAGAGCAGCGTTCTGTCCTAGCTGTTTCTTTCGTTTATCTGAAGTACTTCTGTTTTCTTGGTCAAATACCCACACAGATAATTCAGTCCCCTCTCTTTCCCTCCTAGTCTCCTTTCCATAAAAACCTTGGCTGACGTGATGGTTAATTCTGTGTGTCAATTTAGCTAGGCTATGATACCCAGATATTTGATCAAGCGTGTCTGGATGTGGCTGTGGAGGTATTTTTTTAGATGAGGTCAGCATAGGATGAGATCGTTGGATAGCATCATTGACTCAATGGACATGAGTTTGAACTACTCCGGGAGATAGTAAAGGACAGGGAAGCCTGGCATGCTGCAGTCCATGGGGTCGCAAAGAGTCAGACAAAACTGAGGGGCTGAACAACAATAAACAATTAAATCAGTCAAATTTGAGGAAAGAATATGGCTCTCCTTAATGCAGGTGGGCCTCAACCAATCAGTGGAAAGCTTCAAAGAAAAAACTGACCTCCCTCAAAGAAAAGGGAGCCCTTCAGGCAGATGGGCTTCAGGCTCAAGCGGCAACACCAGCTCTACCTTGGGTCTCCCAGGGCCAGCTGATCACCGTTTTTTTGCTTCTGGTTTGCAAGGCTATGGTCTTACTAAGGAAGACATGACCTGGGGTGATGGGCTGGAAAGAGTTAGGAAACTTTAAGGAAACCATGGTTAGAAGAGAGACATTTACATTTAAATGTGTTTTTACAAATTCTCATCGCTCATACATGATGTGGCCTTTTCACATCTCTGAGCTTCTATTAGTCTCACAAAGTTCCTCCGCTAATCAAGATATGATCAGGATATGATCATCCTTTGTGGTAGTACTTGTTTTTGGAGATTCTACCATGTACCAGTCACAGGGCAAAGTTTTTCTGGGATCTTGGGATGGTGACTGTTGGAGTTTGAGGTTTTGCAGAGGTGGGGATCAGATGATGAAGTCAGCGTTCGGGGACCACAGTGAGGGTTGCAGAGACCAGAAGTACACAAGGGAAGTATTAGGTGGCCCAGTCATGGCTGGATTCTAAGATCCAGATGGAAGGTAGAGCTGAGGCTAGCACGTGGTCAGCTGTGATAGGACCCGCGCTGTGGAGGCAGTGGGATCACAGTGGAGACACAGAGAGTAACAGCAGCTATTTCTTCCCTCATCTCTTGTCCTGGAGGATGAGATCCCAGTAAGCTTGTCTTTGATCCCCCCTCAAAACCTCTGTGCTAAAGCCAGCTTCACCTTCTGCCCTGCCAGGTGAGGAGCGAATGTTCTAGCAACTACACGCCTGGAGTCTGCGGATGGGGAATTCCCCTGGAACCCAGAATGAGCCCAGGCCAAACTCTGGGCTTTTTTCTGAGCAAACATTTTGAGAGAAACCAAACATGATGATGTGGAAGAGCGACCGGGGCTGTCCCCTCTCACAGAGCAGGGCTGATGAAAACACAGGGATTAGTACAGATGAATCATTGCCAGGCCTCTCCCTGAGAGCATTTGCTAGTGGCAACCCAATAAAGACCGGATCTCCGAAAGCGCTGACAAGTCACCCACTGGGCCTGGGAGTCAGAGATGGCTTCCGAAATTGGTGGGAGGAGAAAGCAGGAGTGGAGACATGGGGGCGTATCCCCCTTCCAGAATTCATGTTCCTCCTTTTGGTAAGATAATTTCCTACTCTTTCAGAAGTGTGGGTGATTCTAGAATCTAGATGAATTGTGCCTGCAATCCCAACCTTCTGTTTCTCCAGTGTGGGTGGGAATTCATGCTCCATTATGATCTCTGCCCTTTGACAACAAGAAGGGGTATGCTTGGGGACAAAGGATGGGGGGGTGGTATCTGCTCTGCTTTGGGTTATTAACAGTGAGGGCAAATGAGAGGTCTTTGGAGCACTTCCTTAGACAGAAACTAAAGTAAACAGAGCTTTAAAAGAGGCAATATTTCATTTGGTGTCTTAACTATGATGGTGTCTTGACTAGGATGGTGTCTTGACTATGATATTATCACAAATATCACAAACCAGTATTTGTAATCAAAATATATAGAACAATACACACAGGCACAGAGACAGAGAGAATGAGGGAGACAAACAGAGAAGTACAGGCAAATTTGGGGAAATCTAAATAATGGAGTGGGTTGTATCAATCTCAACATCCTGGGGTCAACAGCCCCTCATACCATAGTTTTGCAAACTAATTCCATTGGGAGAAATTGGGTAAAGGGTACACAGAATATCCCCTTATTATTTCTTTTTTAAAAAAGTTTATAGAGATATGCATCATATAAAATTAGCTCATGTAACTTGTACAATTCAATAGCTTTTAGCGTATTCACAGAATTGTATATCCTCACAGTTTTAGAACATTTTAATTATCCACCAAAAGAAACCTTGCATCTTTTATCTATGATTCTTCCATTCCCCTCTACCCCAAAGCCCTAGGAAACTGCTGATCTACTTTCTGTCTCTGTAGATTGGTCTGTTTTGGGTATTTCATAGAATTGAAATCATACAATAGGTGGTCCTTTGTGACTGGCTTTTTCACACATTTGTTGTAACATGTATCAATATTTCACTTCTTTTTCTTGATGAACAATATCCCATCGTATGGCTATACTGCATTTTATTATCTATTCATCAGTTGATGGACGTTGGGTTGTTTGCATTTCTGGCTGTTATGAATACTGCTACTATAAATATTTATGTATGAGTTTTTGGCTGAACATATGCTTTCAGTTCTCTTAAACATACACCTAGGAATGGAATGGCTGTGTTTAAGCTTAATCTTTTGACAGACTGCCAGACTGTTTTAAAACAGCTCCACCATTTTACATTTCCATCAGCAGTGTGGGAAGTTTCCAGTTTCTCCATGTCTTTGCCAACACTTGCATTTTCTATCTCCCTTTTTTTTATTACACCATCCTAGTGGATGTGAAATGGAATCCACTGTGGTTTTGATCTGTGTCCCCTGGTGGCTCATGAGGCTGCCCGTCTTTTCATGTGCTTATTGGTCATTTGTATATTTTCTCTGGATCAAAGTCTTTTCAAATCTTTTGTCCACTTTTTAAGTTGTTCACATTATTGATCTCCGGCTTGTTTCTAACACTGCCATAGTGTTATGAAACTACAATTGTCTCAATACAAAATTTAATTTTTTTAAAGACAGAATATTGGGGAAAATGAAAGGATACTCAGGTGAAAAAAGCAGCCAAGTTTCAACCAAGAGGATATACAGATGGATATCAAGCACATAAAAGATGCCTGACATTATTAGCCATTAGGGAAAAGCAAATGAAAACTACAGTGGGATTTAACTACATACCTTCCAAATTGGCCAAAATAAAAATTAATGACAAAACCAAATGAGAGTAGGATGACGAGAAACTGGGTCACATACATTGCTGGTGAGAGACATAAACAACGTAACCATTCTGGAAAACCATCTGGCAGTTCCTTGTGAAAAGCATGCAACTGCCCCCAAAACCAGTAATCACATTCTTAGGCATTTATTCCAGAGAAACGAACCTTCATGTTCACACAAAAACCTGTGTACAGTTATTCACAGAAGCCTTATGTGTAATAGCTGAAAACTGAAACCAACCTATTAAAAAGCTGGATGGACAAACCGCAGAACAACTAGTCAGGGTAAGAGCAACAAGCTATCGACACACTCAACAACCTGGGTGAGTCTTCAGAGGGTGAAGCTGGGTGGAAAAACAGCCTCCAAAGGTTACGTACGGTATAACAACATTTATGTAACATTTTGGAAATGACAAGATTGCAGAAATGGAGAACAGATTGGTGATTGCCAGCTGTCAGGAATGGGATGCAATGCAGGAGAGGAAAGAGGATGTGAATAGGAAAGGGCAAGGCCACTGGGCAGACCCGATGTCCTGCGCCCTGGTTGTGATATGGTGTAACAATTTTTCAAAATGTTACCAGTGGGGGGAAAAGATAAATCCAGTAGCACACCAGATCTCTTGGACTTGTCTACATTATTTCTAATAGTAGTGAATCTACAGCTAACTCAGAAGGGAATTTAATTTAAAAAGAGAGAGGAAAAGGCAGTTCCTTCACAGATCTACTTACATTTCTACCAGTTATTAATTGTGTGATTTGGGGCAAATTAACATTGTCAGTTTTTCCACCTGTAAAATGGGGATAATATCTACTCATGATGGTGGTAAGGATCAAATTTTTTTAAAAATGAAAAAAAATCTTGTAACTAACAAAGCATTACAGCTGCTGCTGCTGCTTCTACTGCTCGTGCCTCACCCATTACCAGAACGTTCTCTACCCTCAACATACATCCCTTAGTGAGTGCTTCAGTATCAGCAATGTTCACTCATCATCATTTGACTTCTCTGTTGATAATGTAGCCATTGTAAGAAAGAGCCAGACCATGCTGCTTCGCATTTGGGGTGGAATGATAGTGGTTACTAATCCAAAAGCATTCAAGCATTTTGAAGGGTTCAAGAGGAGGAAAGGGTTGGGAGGAAATAACCAAGATCCAGGCACTCTTCAAAGCCTTTCCAAAAGGAGGGGCAAGGAGAGGCCACCCCGAAATGAACCCACACACAAGTGATGGATTCTTAGTACCTGGAGGTGAGAACTTTTGACCTACTTGCCTGAATAAAAATTTACTCTAAACCTCCCTGTCTGCAAAGCAGGAATAACTATACCTTCCTCACAAAGCTGGTCTGAGGATCACCTACATGAGATAATTCAGTGTTTCCCAAATTCCAGTCATTCCTGCACCGGCATCTTCATTTTTACCAAATTCACCTAATTCAAGAATTGTCATTTATTTACTTTTTTTCCCATTAAATCAACTGTCTTCTTTATATAACTACCCTTGTTTGTCAAAGGAAACAAAAAAAGATACGTTTGTTCACATTTTAACATCTTTGAAGGCAGCATGTTCATGCTCAAAGGTGTATGACAGTCAATCAGTATAAATTTTTTTCTTTCTTAACAGAATGCACAATAATGATGTGTATATAATTAGCAACATTTAGATTCTCTTATATATGGAAAGCCACTTCTTTAAGTGGAAATACATGTTGTTTATTTAAAATAGATGGAAACATTTAAATAGGTTTTTATTAAGTTAGCTTTTAATTGAATTTCCAACATAATTAAATTTCAGCCAGAGTGTGCTGCCTGCAAACATGTTAGCCTGAGGCCTGCTCCCAATCTATTTAACAGGAAAATGTAGAGAGCAAAGAGGGTTAGTAATGACTTACAATCACTAAACTGATAGGATCTCTATGATGTAATATAGTATATAATTCCATGTTGCTAATAGTTCCACTGTGCAGCACCTTAAACTATCTCCATTAGCAGCAAGTGTCTGCCTTGAATCAACTGTAGGGATGTGGATGAACCTAGAGCCTGTCATTCAGAGTGAAGTAAGCAGAAAGAGAAAAGCAAATGTTGTATATTAGAGCATGTATATGGAATCTAGAAAAACGGCACTGTTGAAACTATTTGCAGGGCAGGAATAGAGGCGCAGGCGTGGAAAAGGACATGTGGACATAGGGTGGGGAAAGGGAGGGTGGGAGGACTTGAGAGAGTGGCGTTGGTGCATCTGCAGAGTGCGCGTGGGACAGACAGCGAGTGGGAGCTTCTGTGTGACATGGGGAGCTCAGCTCGGTGCCCGGGGCTCCGTGAGAACCTAGCGGGGTGGGATGGGGGTAGGGTGGGAAGGATGCTTAAGACTGAGGGGATATATGTATATCTACAGCTGATTCACTTTGTTGTATAATAGAAACTAATGCAACATTGTAAAGCATCTATATTCCAATTTTTTTTTTAAGGTTAAAAAAAAGGCAGTGAGTAACGCAGCAGATAAAACCTGACTCACTGCTTCTGGGAATTAGAGATGATATACTTGCCACCCCTAGCAAAATAGAAGGGTGCAGTGTAGTCAGTCAATAGAGATACTGTATAGCAATTAGAAAAGTCAACTAGAAGGTGGATAGGGTCTCAAAATAAAATATTGAGTGAAGGAAGAGGAAACTGAATAAGATATGTATCATGGCATCATATATGTAAATTAAGAGCTTATAGATTCACCGTAAACACTACACATTTTTAAAAACATATACACATCTTTATGATGGAGGGTAAAGAGACTAGGAGAGGGAACCAAGAGGGCAAGGAGGAAAATAATACAAATAAAATAAAAACAAAATGAAAGGCTGTTTGGACCAATGATGTTCCTTAGCTCTGAGAAAGAATATAGGAATAACTCAACCATCCTTATAAAAATATAACTCTAAATGTAAAACTCCTATCAGTATCATAGAGTATACAGTAGGTACTCAGTGAATGCTAACTGCTTGACTTTAGCATAATCTATAAAGACAGTCTGGAGTGTCTTCAAGAATTCCAAGTGGCCCTGAATTCCCAGTAGCTGTTTCTAGGTTGATGCCAACATCCTCTGAGCAGCCCCTCTGCATGCATGCACGCATACACACACACACACACACACACACACACACACACATCCTGGACGCCTCTAGTTCAGGATGACCCACCACCAACAATCACTCCTCCCCAACACCATGGGGTATCTGAAGCCAAGCTGATTTCTCTGAAACAGTCTTCCAGACTGAAGAGTTGATCCGGGCGGACACTGCTTAGGGACTGAGCCCCAGTATCAGATATTACGGATGGGAAACTGAGGCCAGAGAGAGACAGAGATGTGATAGAATCGCACGGTAAGAGGCAGTCCCGTGACTGGAACCAGCTCTTCCCTTCCTTGCACGCACACCTCCTCTTCTCCACACAGTCCACAGTGCCCTTTATCCGACCTGCCCACATAAACCAGTGGCAAGGCTGTTGAGATAGAATTTCCATCCTTGATGTGGCAGCTATTCCTGTCTAGGGTGCTGCTCACCAGCCACTGGGGGACTGAGACATCAGGAGTCCATGAATATCCTAGCAGACTAGACAGAAAGAAGCGATGACTGCCAAGGGTGTCATTTCTTCCTGCCTAATCACCGAAGACGATCACCAGAAATGATGGAGAGGCAGGCCCGTCGGCTGCCAGCATCTTTGACTCAGAGAAAGGGTGGGTGGCAGATGCAATAAAAGGGGTGGTCGGGAGGGGGGCGGGGGCATATGTCATTTCATGAGCGCTGTTTCATATTCCCAAAGTGTATAATTTCATCTCCTTCTTACAGAAACTAAGAGACTTCGAAAGGCTAAGCAACTTGCTGAAATTGTTCATAAAGCTGCTGCTGCTGCTGCTGCTTCTGCTAAGTCGCTTCAGTCGTATCCGACTCTGTGAGACCCCATAGACAGCAGCCCACAGGCTCCCCCGTCCCTGGGATTCTCCAGGCAAGAACACTGGAGTGGGTTGCCACTTCCTTCTCCAATGCATGAGAGCAAAAAGCGAAAGTGAAGTCTCTCAGTCATGCCCGACTCTTAGCGACCCCATGGACTGCAGCCTAAAAGCTAGTGGGAGGCTAAAAAGGGATTTCACAGAAGATGTCTGTCTCCAAAGCCTGGGTTCCCCACTTCCCACCCTAGACTGCTCTCTTAGACCCCCAAAAGACAGTAAGAGGTTCCAAGGAGGTTTAGAGAAGAAGGAATTAAGGTTTGAAGCTGGGTCGGGGGGAGGGGCACGCAGGAAGATTTCATGTGTCTCCACCACTTGACAGAGGCCTTAAATGACAACGATGATCAGCGCAGGCGGACAGGGGAGGGCGTTTCAGCTGGAGAGAGCGCAGGGCTGCAGAAGCACAGGGCATGCTTGGCGCCAAGCCGTGGTCGTGCTAGAACCTGGGAGGAGGGGTGGAGTGGGGGCGAGTCGGTGGGTGTGAAGGATGGCTCCTGAGGAGGAGGGAAGCACTGGAGGCAGAATGCGGGGTCTGTGGGCATCACAGTGGGCACTGCAGGGCTCAGGGGAGGGGCTTTAATGTGGAGAACGGCTTGAGCAATTCCCTGTCCTCTGCCAGAGACCCCTGTGACTGAGAGAGGGAAGGGTCAAGAACATAGGTTTGGGGTCCAGCTGACTTCCATTTGAGTCCTAACCTTGCTATGAAATTAGCTATAATCTCAGGCAAGAAGCTTATCCTCTTAGATATGACTTACAACAGGCCTAGCATGTAGCAATAATGAGTACACAACAAGAGCTAACAGTGATGAGGACAATGATGACGATGAAGAAAAGGGTGGGGAGGACAGCAAGAAAGAGGGAGAAGGAGAGGCGGAAGACGGTGCGGTCAAAAGCGTGACAAAGAGGAGAGGGCGCAGGAGCCAGGACTCGCTGAAGAGTGAGGACTCTCTACACCTGTCCAGCTGGCAGGATTCTGAGACATGGTCTGCAGATGTGTTAGGAATCTCTCCACTTTGCCTTCTGCTTTGTCTGTTCTGTAATAATTTTGCAATAGTTCCCAGTACCTTGCTGGACCTATAAACAACAGCAACAATAACCGTGTGTTGAGGAACCACACACGCTGTACGCAGCACTGGGGCTGGAAGTCAAATCCCAAAGTGAACTAGATCTTATCCCTGCCCTCAAGGAGTCTGCACTCTAGAGGGTGCAGCTGGGGAGAGGCACAGACACATGGACAGCCACCTGGAGCAGGAGAGTTGAACACCAGACTACTAGGTTGAGCTTCAAGTGAAGAGCCAGGTGCTGGGAGGAAGTGGGGAGGAGAGGAGAGGGGACAGATCCAAGGGAGAAGCAGGCACCAAATAAAAGGACTCAGGAAGAAAGAACACAGGCTCCAGGAGTTCAGCTTACTGAATCTGAGAGAAGACTAGAAAACCAAGTGTGAAAATAGCAGAAAGTGGGCAACTCCGGGGTTCTCGGCGGCAGGAAATAACCAACAGCTTTGATCATACCTTGGAATGAATGTACTCCAACTATTTTTCCATCTTTGTCCCTTTTGTTCAGGATGCAAAGTCCTGAAGGACCATCCTTTGGTTTCTGGAAGGCAGGAAAAGAGGAATGCTCATCATGGAAGCAGGTTCATTTCCAGAAAGAAAATCTGGTCACTGTTGCCTAAAGTGAGGAAAAGACATAGATGGCCAAAGAAAAACAAACACTGGCTATAGTTCGGGCAGACACAGCTGGTTTACCACCCAGTCTCCTCTGATTTGGTTCAAAGAGGCAAAGTGCCCAGTTTAACACACACCACCCCTCCCTTCCTCCCAGACACTCTTGCAACTAGGAGTAGCTATGAGATCCATTTCTGGCCAATGAGACGTGGGCAGAATCCAATGGCTGGGGCTTGTGGGTAACCTCTTTGAAAGAAAATGCCCCCTTTGGCAGCTGGTCCTTCCTTTCTTGGCACCTGAAAGCGGTCATAACGCCTACAGGAGCAGCAGGCATCCTGTCACCCGAAACGGAAGGCAGCATTCTAGAGCTGCAGATGGGAGGGTAGAAGGAAGGAGCCTGGGTCCCTCGATGACTGTGTAGAGTGACTGACTGTATTATCGTGGAGACAGATGGAAACTCAAGCAGACTGCAGAATCCACACTGTGATTATTTGACCAGTGTGTGTGGTGGGGAGGCTGGGGGATGATGGTCTCCTTCCACTGGAGGTCAGTTCTCAAATGACTCTCTGCAGGAAGCTTTGCCTGAGCCCAGGAAAAAAAAAATCAAGAGTACCCCATTTACTAGGTTTGTGGCTCACCACTCTTTTCAGTTACCACAATTATCAGCGCCACTGTGGATATAAATGCCTGTGTCCATTACCGGATTCTGAGCTTTGCAAGGGTCCAGTCATTATCTCTGTCTCTCTTTATATCCGCATCCACAGCCATATCTATAGCCATATCGATAGCCATATCGATATCTACATATCTACCATCTATCTGCCTTAAAACCACTGTTCTCCTGGTGCCAGCATAGTGCTATGTGTAACATCAGTCTTCAAATCTTTGCTAAGTAAGTGGCTACATGAATGAAAGCCATCAGTAGAAACCATATCTTCAGGCTCCTCTATCATCTTCATTTCTACTAAGAAGATGTGAATAAACCAACTGGGGATTCCTCAGTTCTTTATAAGAGCACAGATGTCTCTGAATATTCGGGGACTGACTACTCAATCTGTTGTCTCTCCAGGGACTTTCTTTGAACATCGCATGGCTTCTCATGATGCACACAGATTCAAAGGGCACGTCTATTTCCCTCTTTAGGAGAGCTTTGGTGGAAAAAAACATTGGCTCCACCTGATCCGCATCCACAGCCATATCTATAGCCATATCGATAGCCATATCGATATCTACATATCTACCATCTATCTGCCTTAAAACCACTGTTCTCCTGGTGCCAGCATAGTGCTATGTGTAACATCAGTCTTCAAATCTTTGCTAAGTAAGTGGCTACATGAATGAAAGCCATCAGTAGAAACCATATCTTCAGGCTCCTCTATCATCTTCATTTCTACTAAGAAGATGTGAATAAACCAACTGGGGATTCCTCAGTTCTTTATAAGAGCACAGATGTCTCTGAATATTCGGGGACTGACTACTCAATCTGTTGTCTCTCCAGGGACTTTCTTTGAACATCGCATGGCTTCTCATGATGCACACAGATTCAAAGGGCACGTCTATTTCCCTCTTTAGGAGAGCTTTGGTGGAAAAAAACATTGGCTCCACCTGAAGTTTGAGGAGCAGGTGGGTGTGATCGCTGAGGCTCATGTTCTCTGCCATTTCCCCAACTGATCCCCACCACTGTTTGATCCCTGGGGCTGGTGGTGGCAAGCAGCAAGCTTTTCTGCAGCTCTGAATCAGGGCTGCTTGTGTGTCATGCCTTGTCAAAGCCGCATCAAAGGCTTGAGGTGGGTTACCGGGTCTACACTGAAAGTCCTCAGGAGCCACAGCTCAGGGAGGCTCTGGGTTCTTGAGGCAGCCGCTGGCTACCTGGGGGGATCGGGTACTTTCCTGAAGAGAACACATCATTCAGCTTTTCCTGTGCTTTTACTGTAAACTCTTGGTTTATTACACACCTAAGAGGAAGGACAAGGGGAAAGAGAGACAGACAGACAGACAGACAGGGGAGGTCAGATCTGAAAGAAGCACAGCAAATAGCAACGATTCTTATACTTTCTGAGCAGTGAGCCCTGAGCCCCCCTTCTAAGGAGCAGAGCCTTGTGCCCAGAGAGGGACAATGATAGCCAAGGACCAGGAGGCTGAAAGCTCAGGAAGGAAAATCCAGGCTTCAAGATGCCTTGCCCAATGCTCTTGCCACACAGACTGATAGCCACTCTTCCTGAGACCCCCGAGGGAGGAGGAGAGGCAGCTTCGTGCACTGGGGGCTGAGCAGTTCATGGCGAAACACACTTGGATCCTCCACTCTGCCGGGTGCCAGTCACTGGGTCGGGCCTCATAGAGAACACGGAAATGAAAGAGCCAAGAGCTGTGCCCTCCCAAAGCTCCAAGTCCATGGGGGAGCCAGCTACATGCACAGCTCAAGCCAGTGTCAGGCCCACCGGGAGAGGATTAGAGGTGCACAGAGGAAGGAAGCACTGTGAGAACAGGAGAGATGTTGCGGCCTGGGAATCAGCGAAGACTTCCATGGAGTGAGCATGGGTTCACTGGAGGAAGAAAGGTCACTGCAAACAGAGGGACACACACAGCAAAGGCCCCAAGGTGGGGAAGTACGCGGTACATCCTGGTGAGTCACCGCCATGACGACGCTTAGCTTGTTTGCAGGAGAGAGTGGCAAAGAACCAGCTAGGAAGGTAATTCCAACCAGCCCTGAAACCCCCACAGCCAGAAACCTGGCCTCGTTCATGGCCGAGTACCCTGTACAGGGCTGAGCATAGAAGAACCAGGCAGAGAATGAACAGCTTTGGGGCCTGACTGTGAAACCCTGGGGCCTTAATGATATGTGAAAATGTGCTAACAATGTCATCTGCTACTACCCTGGACTCTGTGCAGAAATCCACCCCCACCCCCCCACCAAAGACCACTTATAAATCAGTGCCTATTAAATACCCCATATTCTCAAGCATAGACATTCCAGATCAAGACTTGAGGAGAGGTGGCCACGCTGACTCCATCACTCACCTTCAGGCTTTACGAAAGGGCTTGCGATACATTCTTCCAAAGGATGAAGAGATCAAAGAACCGGGGCATTTTTAGAGAAGGAATTTGCCAGGTGTTCAGCTTTCCTTCACTCCATCCCATCAAAACGATGGAGGGGGTGCAACCCCCCCACCTACCCAACCTCAATCCAAACAAAAGGTCTTTCCAGAAGCTATGCAGGGCGCTCCACCTGAGGTCACTGAACTCTGGTAGGGAAGGGAAAACTATCTACCAGATCCTTCAAATCTCAACTTATTTTACTCTTTGCATGTCTAAAGTTGAACATAAATAGAATATATGTACAGCATGCTTTTCTCTCTCCTTTGAGAGATTTGGAGGTTTATTCTTGCTGCTGTATACATAAATCAGTCTGTTCAGTTTTAAGTGCTGTATGGCATACCATTGGGCTTTCTTGGTGGCTCAAGGGTAAAGAATCTGCCTGCAATGCAGGAGACTCAGGAGACTTGGGTTAGATCCCTAAGTTGGGAAGATCCCTTAAAAGAGGGCACAGCAACCCACTCCAGTATTCTTGCCTGGAGAATGGCATGGACAGAGGAAGCTGTTGGGCTATAGTCCATGGGTTGCAAAGAGTCAGAAGCAACCGAGCATGCATGCATGCCATCATGTTTCCTGTATGCATTCCTGGTTTTATTTTTCTCTAAAATACAAAAAGAATGCGTGATCAATACAGAAAAGTTGGAATATACAATAGGGATTTTTTTTTAAAGGCCTATTACCCAGAACAGTGATTTCAATGAATCAGTCTGGAATCAGTCTGCATCGTGGAGGTTGGGGGCAAAAGCAGGAAGCAAGAGAAAGAATCTTAGTTTGAGATAGCAATAACCTGGTCACACAAGTGACGACTGGGAGCCAGGCTTCAAAGCCCAGTTTCTCTCAGACTGCAAACCTCAACCTTTTTTTCAATGTGTCATATAATATATCAGCTATAAGCCACCTGTTAAGACATCAAATAGGGTATATGTTGAAGGGGTGGATTTTAAAGTTATGCTAAACCATTCTTCTGTTTAGATATGAAAAAACAAATTACTTAGGAAAAAACACCTTCTGGGATCCCTGAATTATGTAAATGTAGGTGATACTCCTGAGCAAGGAGAATCAGGAACAGAATCTGTATTATTGCACCAGAGCTGTTACTTCTGGAGACCAACGGTATACAAAGTCACTCACTGAGAAATAGGGGTGAAGTTATATAAGGGGTGCCGGGTGGGTCTTCTGGGAGAGAAGTAACAAGAGGACTCCACCGCTGCTCAGTGAGATTCTATCAGAGGTCCAGGGTAACAGATACCAGAAATAAAATGGCCTGTAGGGAAAGGAAGCACAAGCTAGCATGTATATGCGTGCAGGTGGAGTGAGTGAGGCGGGTAGAAATGCCTGCACTTGTGGACACGATTTAAAAAGAACCATCACTTTGGAGACAAAGTGATATTTTCAGCCTGGACAAGAATCTGGACCAGTAAGCACTTTACTGCAGACAGGAAAACCCACCGCAGGGCTCTGCAGGGCTGGTCCACAGCAGCGCCACTGTGTAGCAGGGAGAAGCCGATGCTCAGAGCCCAGCCTTCTTTCTGGGCTTGACGTCTAGAAAAGGACTGACTCACCTTGATCTGAGTAAACATCTAATGTTCCTAGAAAATCTGGAGAAGTGGCAAGAGTCTGAAAATAAAAAGGAAATACTACATTTCCTTCTAGTGGGCAAGTAGGCTGGCGAGCAACAGTGAATGTGAGCTTCCCTATTCATATCTTAAGCACGTTGTAGGTATCTTAGAAAAAGCTTTCCTGCAAGCTATCAAATTCTGTTTTCACCTACTTTCTCCAGTTCATATTTCAAAAGACAAAAAAGTGGGAAGCTGTTGCCTAAAGCCATTCTCACCCACCACTCAAAAATAACCTTAAAAAAGAAAGAAAAAGAAAACAATACTTAGCTATTTTCGTGAATTCAATGCGCGTCTCATGAACATTGGATTACGATATTCTTGGATTATTTGATTCTTAGAATCAAAATAAAGAGTGTGGCAGAGGAAAAGAAAAGCAAAGGCATTAAGGTCTAGGAACTGCCTGATATTAACACAACTGACTTCTAGTACCTACGCTGTCCTACCCGACAGTGCTAATCTATAAATCCCCAAAGTCTTCCTTGCTCAGATGGAGTAAAGCAGAATGGAATTTATGCAGCTGGATGTGAATTTTTGCTCTATTATTGATGAACTCGGTGACCTGGGGCAAATTACTTAAGCTCTTGAAACTTGTAATGGGCACAATCACATAGACTATATGCGTGTATTGACCCTGGGTATTATATGAGATAACACTTACTAGAAGCTGGTGAGAACACAGTAGTAGATGCAGCAGACATACTTATTTATCTGTTCCTCCCTCATTTCTCCCATTCCTCTGACTCCACCCTGAAAGTGAGAGCGCTGCTTGCTCAGTCATGTCCGCCTCTCTGCAACCCTATGCACTGTAGCCCTCTGGCTATCTGTCCATGGAACTCTCCAAGCAAGAATACTGAGTGGGTTGCCATTACCTTCTCTAGGGCATCTTCCTGACCCAGGGATCGAACCCAGGTCTCCCACATTGCAGGCAGGTTCTTTACCGGCTGAGCCACTAGAAAAACCCACAGGCTCCAACCTAGAAAATCTAATTTGTGGATTACAGGCTAGGCTGAAGGACGGTGATGCAAGCAATCCTCCACACCCCAGCTAGGGATTCTCTCAGTGGGTGCACCCAGCGCCTGCACACACTAGGGGAACTAGGCTGCAAGCTGGGGTCTCCAGCCAGGTTCCTGCTACAGTGCCAGGCCACAGTACTCTAAGATAAGACGGAGATCCCCAAATGCCTGTGTCTGCCTGGAGCAATCCCGTTGAACCGAACAGCTCTAGAACTCACACCAGGTGTGGGAGTTTATGTTGGTGGTGGCGGCAGCGGTGGTGTTTAGTCGCTGCATCGTGTCCAGCTCTCTGTGACCCCGTGCACTGCAAGCCCACCAGGCTTGTCTGCCCATGGGATTTCCCAGGCAAGAGTACTGGAATGGGTCGACATTTCCTTCTCCAGAGAGTTTATGTTAACCAATGGTCATATTAATTTGAAAAAATAAGAGGTATTCTCATAATAAAATGAATTTTAACTGGTTCCTAAACATGTTTTTATGCAGTATTCTTTTGGTTTTTACAACAAATTCATGAGGCTCATTGGGCAGGTATATCTTAGCAGGTGAGTAAAATATAGCTAAAAAGTTAAGCATTTTGCTCATGGTTTCATAGCTAGTAAGTTGTAGAGGAAAAGCCAGGAAGCTCTCCTGGAGAAGGAAATGGTAACCCACTAGAATTATTACCTGGGAAACCCCATGGACAGAGGAGCATGGAGGGCTACAGTCCTTGGGTTGCAACGACTTGACTTTGGTGGGTAAAGTCATATGACTTAGCAACTAAACAGCAACTGCAACAACCAGAGTTGAAGCCAAACCTAGAAAGTTCATCTTTATAGAGACCTTCTGAGTCAAGGATAACCTGTTTTTATATCCGTCCATCTCTCTGAGTGTTACCAGTATGACTTATTTTACTGCTGGTTAAGGTATCCTGTCATATGCCCCGTAGGTTACCCATTCCATCTCACTCATAAGGGCTTTTTCAGGTAACCCTGAGTGGTTAAAGAAATGCAAAGGGGAAAAAAGGAGATGTAATCATAATTCTTTTCATTCACACTTCATATTAATTAACACTTTCTGCAAATGATACTCTGTTAATTAATATGAAGTGTGAATGAAATCATAATCACAGAAAACTATGAAATCATAATCACAGAAAACTAGTCAATCTAATCACACTAGGACCACACCTTTGTCTAACTCAATGAAACTAAACCATGCCTGTGGGGCCACCCAAGATGGGCGGGTCATGGTGGAGAGGTCTGACAGAACGTGGCCCACTGGAGAAGGGAATGGCAAACCACTTCAGTATCCTTGCCTTGAAAACCCCATGAACAGTATGAAAAGGCAAAATGATAGGATACTGAAAGAGGAACTCCCCAGGTCAGTAGGTGCCCAATATGCTACTGGAGATCAGTGGAGAAATAAATCCAGAAAGAATGAAGGGATGGAGCCAAAACAAAAACAATACCCAGTTGTGGATGTGACTGGTGATAGAAGCAAGGTCCAACACTGTAAGGAGCAATATTGCATAGGAACCTGGAATGTCAGGTCCATGAATCAAGGCAAATTGGAAGTGGTCAAACAAGAGATGGCAAGGGTGAACGTCAACATGCTAAGAATCAGCGAACTAAAATGGACTGGAATGGGTGAATTTAACTCAGATGACCATTATATCTACCACTGTGGGCAGGAATCCCTCAGAAGAAATGGAGTAGCCATCATGGTCAACAAAAGAGTCCAAAATGCAATACTTGGATGCAATCTCAAAAATGACAGAATGATCTCTGTTCATTTCCAAGGCAAACCATTCAATATCACAGTTATCCAAGTCTATGCCCCAACCAGTAACACTGAAGAAGCTGAAGTTGAATGGTTTTATGAAGACCTACAAGATCTTTTGGAACTAACATCCAAAAAAGATGTCCTTTTCATTATAGGGGACTGGAATGCAAAAGTAGGAAGTCAAGAAACAGCTGGAGTAACAGGCAAATTTGGCCTTGGAATGCGGAATGAAGCAGGCCAAAGACTAATAGAGTTTTGCCAAGAAAATGCACTGGTCATAGCAAACACCCTCTTCCAACAACACAAGAGAAGACTCTACACATGGACATCACCAGATGGTCAACACCGAAATCAGATTGATTATATTCTTTGCAGCCAAAGATGGAGAAGCTCTATACAGTCAACAAAGACAAGACCGGGAGCTGACTGTGGCTCAGATCATGAACTCCTGATT